>PVHY01027316.1:0-16359 GCA_004024945.1 Uropsilus gracilis
CCCGCAGGTTGCCTAGATGACCTCTTCCCAGCGCAGTCTCTAGGGTATTATTCCAGCCAGGGCCGCGCCCCGGGCCTCCGAGCTTTGGGTCCCGCCCTCCAGGTTCGCGTCCCCTGGCGCGGGGCAGTCCCTCACCAGGCCGCGGGCTCCGTCGCCGGCTCCCCGCGGAGGAAATTCTTCCCCAGCAGCCCAGGGCTCGCCTCACGTGATCAGCAGGCGCGGCGGCTTCCAGCAAGAGTTTAAAGGTTACAAGGAAATTAGCGCGCGCTCAGCCATTCGCCCCCCCAGAGGGCGCGCCCGGTTTTCCCGCAGCTCCGACAGCGGCTGTCAGCACGCGGATCAGAGCCAGTGTCCCCCCTCCCCCGCCGAAAAAGGGGACAGACAAGGTCCAGAGAAAATGTAAAGTCACTTTGTGAAAAAATAAACACTAAACCCGAGCCGGGGAGCTGCCAGGCACTCACTCATCAACAAGTTCCCCTCCAGCCCGAGAAGTCCGGGGCTGATCGCGAGGGAGAAGGCCCCCAAGAGAGGGCAGAGAGTAACCAAAAACGACACCGAGCCGCCTCGCATGCCCTCCCCGCTCTCTCCCCCTCCCCCCTCCCCTCCTCCCGAAGCTGAGCGCCGGGACAGAATGACAAACCGACCGGCCAATACTCGGCCGGCTGCTCTAGCCCGCCGGGGACCGAATGGGGGGTGGGGCCGGGGGAGGGTCCCGCGTCCTGGGCCCTGAGACACCCTCCGCTCTCCCGACCCCGGCTCCGAAAGACGGTGCCGGCCGCCCGGTGCCTGGGAGATGCGGCGGCCGCTCGCCTTCGGGTGCAGACTGCAGACGACCTGTGTGCAGCCCACCGGACTCGCGCCCTGGCCCACCCCCAAGCCGCCACTCCCGCTCCGCGCGGGGTCCCGGCCAGGCGCCCCGGCCCGCCGCCGCGACCCGGGCAGGCTCGCCGGCTCTCGGTCGCCGGTTCCTCGGCTCACTTTTCCCGTATTGCTCCCCCAACCGGCAAAACTTTCTATTTCCCCAAACACAGGAGCGCGCGCGCGAGCGCGTGCACACACTCACACTCTCTCTCACATACACTCACACACACACTCTCACACACACACACTGACGTCTTTTGCGCATTTCCTGCATTAGAGGGAGGGAGACTCGCTCGCACACCGACCGCGGGAGAAGAGACCGAGCAGAGAGCGGGCCGGCGCTCGGCGAGCCAGCAGCAGCAGACAGCCGGGACGCGGGGAGCGCCGAGGGCGGGCGCCAGCGCCCAGGAGGTGGGGCCGCGCGGAGTCGCAGCCCCGGCCCCGCCACCGCGCTGCGCACCGCCCCGTGCCGGCCTGCGCCCCGAGCCGGAGCAGCGGCCACCCCGACTCCTGAGCCCGCGCGGATGTGAGATTCCGGGCTCCGGGCGCCCGCCGATCGCCGACCGCGGCGCTGAGCTGCTTCGCCCCAGAGGCAGCGGCTGGGTTGGCTGTGTGGCTTGTGGATTTTTAAAAAAATTGGCTCCGAAGAGGACCATTTCCTCTCGACATGCATCCCTCCGGATAAACTGAACATCCCTCGGTCCATCCCCCGCTCCGCGCGGTCAGAGGCAGGCGCTGGGTGCACGAAGAGGATCCGGGTTGAAATCTGCGCCCCCGGTTCTCGTCCCCGCCCCGTCCCACCGCCCCCTCCCCCTCCCGGAGTCGAAATTTCCCGGGGATTATGTTTCGGAAAGGTAGGTAAGCGCCGGGCGCGGCGCCCGCTTCCCCGCAGCCCAGACCCGGAGAGCCAGCGAGGCGGCCAGACAGCCCCCGCGGCTTGCGGCGGAGCCGACAGCTCGTCTCCTCTTCTGGAGGTGCTGCTGGTGGTAGGGGGGGAGAGACTTGCTCCAAACACGGACGTCCCCCAGCTCTCCCCCCCTCCCTGTTTTCCGTTAGGAACCCAGCGAGGAAATACATGCACTCGCTGAAAATCGCCCGAGCCAGAGCGCTACGCTACAAGGTGTAGGCAGCAGACTGTGGGGTGGGGCGACAGGGGACCCAGGAACCCCCGTGGCCGAGCGCCCGGGCGTCGGTTCTTCATTCCTGCCCTCGGGGCGGACGGAGTGACCCCGACCCCCCACTCCCCGCCCCGACCATGGTAGTGTTCAATGGCCTTCTTAAGATCAAAATTTGTGAGGCCGTGAGCTTGAAGCCCACAGCCTGGTCTCTGCGCCATGCGGTGGGACCCCGACCGCAGACTTTCCTTCTGGACCCGTATATCGCCCTCAATGTGGACGACTCGCGCATCGGCCAAACGGCCACCAAACAGAAGACCAACAGCCCGGCCTGGCATGACGAGTTCGTCACCGATGTGTGCAACGGGCGCAAGATCGAGCTGGCGGTCTTCCACGATGCCCCTATCGGCTACGACGACTTCGTGGCCAACTGCACCATCCAGTTTGAGGAGCTGCTGCAGAACGGGAGCCGCCACTTCGAGGACTGGGTGAGTCCGGCGCCTCCCGGTGCAGGAGCCAGGCTGTGGGGTCCCGGGGGGTGAAAGAAGGGGAGACTCGCGGCCTTGGCGTTGGTTGTGGGGCACAGAGACTGATTGCTGTTTGGGGTGTATGTCTCAGTTACCTTGGGAAAGCGCAGTCCACTTCGTAGTTGGGGAGACAACCGTGGGCAGTGGAGCAAGGAAGACTTAAAAGAGAGGGTACAGGGTACTACGGCCCCTCTTTGACAGGGGTTGCTCATAGCTGGGAGAGCTTTGGGCCGCGGGTGCTGAAGACTGGTGGGGAATTTAGTGACTTCCGCAGGCTGGTGGACTAGCTGTGTGTGATTATGTGTGCTTGGGTTCCTCGGTCCTTGGAGAGGCACGTGGAACCTCAGACCCAAAGCTTCGTGCATGTCCTGGCTTTGTCCTGCGGAGCCTCCCGAGAGCTGCTTTTTCCCTTGGAGGAAGCTGGTTCTGGTCTGTTACATGGTGCTTAGCTCATCTTCTGACATCCAGAGAGAAAAATGTGTTCTCTAGGATGTTCCCTCCAGGGTTCCCAGAACATCCACTGAGCTGAGCTTGCTTTGCCCACCCATTCAGAATGACCCGCTCCATTTTTAAATTGGTGCTTGAGTGTAATTGGCAGTCAGTGCTTTGGATCCCACTAAAAGTTATATTGTTTGCCTGTTTTGATTTTCAAGAAACTGTGCAATGAGATACTATTTCTAAATCTGAGATGGTGTTAATTGATTGCTTCCACAAAGTATTTGGGACTTGGAAATAGGCCTCATCTGTCTATGTACACTAAGCCAAATGCACCCAAACTAGGTCTGCACCCAGAGAAGCAGGGAGAAGCTACCTTTTTTTTTAGCTCTTCCTGGAGGTGAGGTGTTAAGTTCGGAAACAGATTCCTGCATTTCCAAATTTGTTACATCCACCTGAAGTAAGTGTGGCTCTGTGTGTATATATTTCCCATCTAGTGAGAGAGATCAGGTCCTCATGGAGAGGTGTAGCAGAATCTCCTTCTAATTATTGAAAACAAATAACTTCATGATTGTCCTAGGATCAGAGGTTACATGTGAATCACCTTGGCCTATCACATTGTGTATTTTTTCAAGGAGACAGAGTTTTAGAGGAAAATAGGAGCAAGCCTGTTCTCTTTATGCTCAGGGTTATGATGTAGTCTGCACGAAACCATGGTTACAGGGCTTGCAGGGAGGCTCCATAACATGCCATGTACAACCCTGGGAGATTGTAGCTTACACTTTGGGAAGAAGACAGACTTTATGGAACCTAGAGAACACAGTGCCTTGCCATGCCATATGATATCTCCATGCCCCTTCCTTCTGCCTCCCTCCCACCATGGGCTTCCCACTTGTTCCCCATGCCCTCTCCACACAAGGCCATGAGTCCTTCCACTAACAACAGTAGCACGTGTTTGAAGGGGAGCTGAAGCAATAACTAATTTCAGAGCTGGACCTTAATGCTTAAAACTTGTGGGTTTGCGGTGGTTGTTGTTTTAGAACAGGAAGGGGAAGGAAAAAAACCATGACTGATGATGAAGAGATGGGGCCTTTTTCTGTATATGCAGATGAGGGAGTTGTCAGGGAGGCAGAGAGCAGGTAGAATGAATAGCAGGTTTGCTTTTATTCAGAGTAGATTTTTGTGGAGGGAGAGGTGTCTGCATACTTCTAGCGATGCTTTGCTACCCCTGTCCAATCCTGGATGCATTAGGGTACCACCTGCACTTTTGAGTATTTCCTGTCTACTGTGGGCAATAGTCTGATTTAGTTGTCATGCTTAAAGGGTCTCACATTCACATTGGACTTGACCTTTGGTCAGATCATCTGGTGCACAAGCAAGTATTACAGACAAGGACAGTGAGCCCCAGAGAAATTATATGGGTGCCCCAGGTCACATGACAAGCAGTGGGGTTGAAAGTAGAGGTGAGATGTGAAAAGGTGAAAGTAATGGGATAAATCAAAAGTGGAGCTGGTTTTATTTACTCCTTTAGTAGCCTTTTCACTAGAAGATACTGTGTTTTCCTGAGACTAAGTGGGGACAGCTCAGCAGAGGTTGAGTGGTCCTTGGAAACAGACCACATGCACTTGGACTGATTAAGTCACCTTTCCCATTCTCTTTTCTCTCTCTCTCTCTCTCTCTCTCTCTCTCTCTCTCTCTCCCTCCTGGGCTCTGGCTTCTGGTCTTTATCTGGCAGTCATGAGATATCCATCCTTTCTTGGGTGTGGCTAAGCAATCTGGCCTGGAGTATGGAGATGGGGAGGGCATGAAACAGCTGCTGTCTCCTGTAGAACACTTCATTTCACTGCACAAAGATACCACAGGTGTTCACTGAGTTTTTCTTCTATGCTCAGATACAGTCTGGGATGTGTAGTACTCTGACCCAGAGAGGAGAGAGACCCTAGGTTACTCTTAAGCTTCCATGTCACTAGGGAAATGATACGAAATAGGTAACATATAGATACACTGGTTACAATTAGGTTCTATGTCAGTGGTACCAAATGTTAAGGGACTTCATTCAGACAGGGAGTGTGCTATGTAAGAGAGCTGGAAGAATTCTGGAGGATTTCTGGAAGAAGACACGAACTGGGTGTGGAGGGTTGGAACCCGTTGTCAGCAGTATTTAGAGGAGATGCTGCCCCAGGGAAATGAACCCAGTTGGAATGAAAGCAGAGGGTGTCCATGGTTGGCAGGTGACAAATGTGACTGAAATTGAGGGTCTCTTTAGAAAGGATCAGGCAGGATAAGATCTCCTCAATTCAAGACTCTTATTTACTTCATCTCTTAAAATAAGAGATGCTATTCTTCATCTTTTAAAACATTGATTCTTTTATTTTTCACCTTAGCCCCATTATTCATGCAGTCACAGGTTTGGATATTATAGTTATAATTTTTTCTTTGTTCGCCTAATAATAAGCACATGGTTTCTAAAAGAAAAAAAAAGTTCATTTCAGGTGCCTCTTAAAATAGTCTGTGATACAAGGGATATGTTTTAGAAACACTGGAATAGGAGAAAGTGTAGAGAACTGAAGTGAATTTCTAGAATGTTTAAAAGTTAGGCTGGGATAATTATTCTCCAGAGAATGAGAGATGTATTGGTTGTGATGGCAGTGGGGGTTGCTTAGGAAAAAGCTCATTCTGTAGAGAGGGAAAGGTTCTCTTGAGCTTGAAGCAGAATCTCCACACAAACGGTTGCAATAGCTTGTTTTTCAAGAACAAGGGTAGATAACAACCCTACCCAGACTTTGATGTATGTAGGAAGCTAAGAAGAAGGGGTGGAAATACAGCTTGCAGTCCCGACTTCACAGGTCTCTATTTTGGGCTTTAGGATGAATATTAGGAACCCTCATTTTCAACCAGCTTTCTTTGAGATTTTGACCAGACCAGGCTCTGAGAAACACTGGGCTAGAATGGAAATTGCAGACAGAGGAGGGCTACAGAGAATTCATATGGTGAGATATAGTACATAGAAATGTACTGAAATTTTATAGTAGCCCTTTATATTTCTTAAAGCAGGACTTATGACCTAATTTGCATCAACTGGAAGTATTGGGGTTGCTGTTGAAACCAGAGGCTATATGCTGTACGAAGGACAGAGGGCAGAGGCTTGATACATCTGGGGAGGGAGGTGGAGCCCGCAGGTCTTACAGCTAGCTGGTCCTTTCCATGCTCTGTCCTTGCTTCAGTATTCATCCTACTGAGCTTTGTTCTCCCCGGGCTCTGCCACCCCTGCCCCTGAAAACTTCTTTGGTTTATGTCACCCCCTGTTTTATCCTGAAGAGGAGGTGCTTGCTCATCATCCAGCCACAATGACGAAGCATCCCCTTTCGAGGGATGGTTCAGCAGAGCCTTTAAGGTCAGAGTCCTGGAGTTAGGCTCCTTGGGTTTGAATCTCACCTCTATTCCCAATTACTTTTGTGATCTTTAGTGAGGTGTGTTTTTGTCTTTTCCTCTGTAACAGCAGGTGATAGTAAAAGCACCTACCTATGATAAAGTGGGGTGTGCTGGGATGAAAGGAGATGAAAATCCTTGTCAATGGACTGTTTTGCAATTGTGAAACAGAAACTCCTCCAGGGAGTCCTTGCCAAATGAGACTACCAGACTAGAGAGAAATCTTTTGGAGACTATAAAAAACAGGCCTCTTTGGGTTGTGTGTGTCAGTTAATGCGGTAAAGAACCTTAAGGGTCAGCCAGCCCCGTGATTGGGACTGACATGAGCTCAGGTCAAATGCAAGATCAGGCCTTTTTTATCTGCCCCTTTTCTCCCTCTTGGTATCTTTGACCAGCAGTGCAGGTAAGTGAATAATTGGGATCCCCAGTTGCCTTCTCTCCAGTGAACCCCTCCCCCTGGAATTAGCCCATTGTGTACCTTTGGGCATGTGACTAGGCTCTTTAAGCCTGAGCTTTCTTGTTAAATGAGAATATGATAGTTTAACCTCTTAGTGTTATTGTGACAAATAGGACATCTATATGCTATTCTTAGTAAAAGGCCAGGCTGCAATCTACCTTGGCAATTTTATGAATATTTGAAGTTTATCTTTGTGCATTCATAGTTATAGAATCTTAAACCAGAACTGTGGTTCAGTGAAAGATATTTCCCTCTCTGCTTATGTATGGATACATATAAGTAATTGGAAATAAGGGTATCTGGGAGCTGCTGTTCAGGTTTTACTGTATCAATTTCATCTATTTCTGTGAGTTTAAATAGATCCTCAATGTTGTTGACTCAGCCTCCCTAATTACAGTTAATACCTGCCCTTGAGCTTTAGACTTACATGAACTGCCTTCTTGTCATGACTATTTGATTGCATCCAGGCCATTTCAGATTCGATTATGTTCAGAGCTGTGCATGTGGCTTCCCACCTTCCCATCCTAAGTCTTTCATAGTCCTCCCCATCTCAGCCACACCCCATCTGGTGTGGTTGCCCACACCAGAAACTGAGATGCCGTCTTTGATGTTGCTTGTTCTCACATGCATCATATCCAGTCCTGCCACAGCCTCCTTCTTCCTTAAAAATATATCCCAAATCTGATCATCTTTCTACACCTCTGCTGATGCCATTTTGACCCAGTCCTTATAATCTCATACCTGAATTATTTCAGCTACATTTTAACTTCATCAGGTCATGACATTCTCCTCATAAGTCCCTCAGGGTGAAAACCCAAGGGCTCATCATAAGCTGTAAGGCCAATATGGCCAGGACTCTTGGTGTCACCCCTCTGACCTCAGCACCTACTCCTCCTTACCTTGCTCATTTCTCTTTGGGTCAGTCAGATTGACCCATCTGACACCCTATAAACGTGCTCTTCCTCAGCCTTTGCACTGTGATTACATTTTTCTAGAATGTTCCTTCCCCAGATTTCCATACAGCTCAAGTCTTTACTCAAATGCTACATTCTTAGTAAGGCCTTTTATGACAATCCTATCTAATTTTTTGCCCTTATCCTTGACAACATATGCTCCTTTCCTGCTTAATTTTACTCTAGTTCTTTTCTCTAATTTAGCATTTAATTTTCTTATTTATCTTTACTATCTCTAATTCAGACCAGGGGTTCCATAAATGCAGAATCGTTTTCTCACTCTTCTATTCTTGTCACCCCCAAGAACCTCCTGGCACTTTGCTGAATGAATGAATGAATTTAATTAAATGTGTGTGTATTCGTCTAGCACCTACTAGGGTCTAGTACTATATTAGATACAAGGGCTTAGTCAAACAGAAGTTGTGTGTGGTATCTTCCTACTTCTGAAGAACACACATCCTTGCTGGGAGGACCAGAATGGTTAACAGTTGAGCGAATTGCTTAAATCATCCTTCTGTACAGTTGAAGTGAGAAGAAAGCAAATGAAAAGGGTATTTTATTTTTATAAAAATCTGTGGGATCCCTGAAGATGTTCTTATGAGAGAATCCTTTATTGCTTCCATGTGGCAGTTTACACCAAGCTGATGCAAGCATCTCCATCAAGTCTGAGTTTTCTAAAAGTGGGAATTATCTACCCCCTAGGTACTCATGGAAGTGGAGAAGGAAAAGGTCCACTTGTCCTCTCTTTGCAGAGTTTAATCAAGTTTAAATTCTCATAAGGACCTTACATCTGAAACCTTTTGTAGTTGGCAGCATCAAGAAATGAAATTCTAAATTCCAGTATCTCAACTCACAGAGCTCATTGAAACATACGCAGACAAAGGGGTTTGCTTAGACTAAAAGAACTCCAGAGCAGGCCTGCAGTATTTTCCATAAATAAAAGCTACACTTGGCAAAACATATTTCTCTCCAAGTTCCTCTGGGTATATGTGGACTTGTTAAGTAATTACAATCCATTATAATGCTAATCAGCAGGGCTGCACCTGTTTGAAATCTAGTTTTCTGGTAGAAACCATGTGAAGTGGCCAAAAGTCTGAACTGAGCTGGGAGAACCCAGAGTATAGGAACATACTGTTGTCATTGGAGCTCTTTGACTTGGAAACAAAAAGGAAACTCCAGTGGCAATATGATGGAGTTCTGTAATATTGTGCCTGGGAGGAGGAGATGCTCAAAACTATGACAAATCCCAGGACAGAAATGACTGGCCATCACTGGCCCTGTCCTCCAGCTCCATGTCTCACTAAAACTCTTTGAGGGGGGTTAGTTTTACCAGTGAAAGGTCACCAGCAAGGAATAAACTCAGGGTACTAATATCCCCAAGAGGCAGGTCCCCAAAAGGGGATTACAAAATGTAATTAGGGTTTAGGTAAAGAGGGGTTTAGGAAAATAATGATGGTTGAATCTATAATTAATTGTTGATGAGAAATGGAGTCTTCTCTTTGGTTTATGTGCATGGTGAATATATATGTTTGTGTTTCAGATGATAGCATCTCCTGAAACTTAAACGTCTATATCTGTGAAATCAAGAACTAGCAATGTCTAGATACGCTGTAAGACCCTTGTTAACAATGGAACAAAACCAACTTGTTAACAAAAGCTTATGTTGGCTTTGCATTTTGGACCTATGCTCAACCTGGCTCTCAACATGTTTTATCCTTATTATTCTATGTATGCTGTCCCCTGAAAAATTGCCAACATCTGCTTCCCCCCTTCCTCATCTCTCTGTATCGTTGTGATTAAAATCACAAACTATTTTTGATAGCTTGTGTTTAAGACCCATAAAAACACATTTTTTTAAAGATGGAGTCCTTTCTTTGTGTCACTAAATCACTCAAGGGATAGTCTAAAGATAAACAAGCTAGCAAAATTTCTAGAATGGAGGGTCTATGAATTCATCTTCCTACCTTCTAAACTGATGATTATCTAAACCATTTTAGGCAGCTAAGAGTATCATCAATCAGCTAGCAAGGATGGAGCATTTAATCGACCAGTGTTTGTCAGAGTATCTTTCAAAGAGTAGGAGTCTTATTTCAGGTTGCTGTGACCAAAGAGTTTGGGCAACATTATTGAGTCAAATGCACATTAGTATATTAAAAACTCCAAAATGGTCTATAGCAGAGGGATGAGTGTGTTTTGTATAACCACATATTTCCCAAACTTATTTCATCACAGAATGCTCTTATTTATAAGAAAAAAATTGCTAGTGCCAATAAACTAGTGTTTTACAGACATATTTTGAAAATAATATAATTAGATAAAAGAAGGAATGGAACATTCCTCAAGTGGGCCATTTGGGGATTCAAGATTAACACCCTTTTTTTGAAAGATCGAAGTTGAAGAACTGTGGGAATTCACAGAAGAGGGGATTAATGTGGATTCTAACAGTTGGCAAAGACCTCTTGCTAAGATTTTTAGCCAGGTCTTGCAGAGAAATAGGATGAATAGGCAGGGGAGGGAGTCCCTCTAATTGGAAGAAGAGCTTAAGAAATGTTGGATAAGCCATTTTTAGCATTTTAGGTTATGATAGCAGTCAGGAAAGCAATGAGATTAAAGCAGGAATGCAATCCAAAAATAATTGCTTCATTTAAGGTCACCTCCCCAAACCAAACAACCCCCTCCCCAAAGATCCAAATAGTAAGCTGTCTAAAGAACGGGAATAGTGGATAAAATGAATATTCATTCATTAATCTATATATCCATCAAGTTGTCAGCCATTCAGCAAATGCGTACTTATATATATTAATCCATTCACACATGTGAGACTTTTCTGTGTTGTAAGAATTTTGCTTGGAACAGTGTTGAGCAAAATCTCTTATACCATATTGAACTCTTGATTGCCAAGGAAATGATTCTTGAGTGTTTTTTGTTTGTTTTGTTTTTACATTTTAAAAGGACAGATAGGTTTATTAGCAAAAGGAAAAAGAAAAAAGAGACACCTGGATAGACAAAGATGGGCATTCTTGGAACAAGAGTTGCCTTCTTTTATTTCTCAACAAGCCTGGTAGATGGAGAACAGCTTTGTAGCATCCTTCTTGTAAGTGAGTGGTGGCTCGTCCAGGCCATGAATCCAAAAACATGACGTGAACTTGAGTCAGTCAGTCCTGGGTTTAATTCTAGTTTGATTGGTCTTGGCCGCATGTTATTGGGCAAATTATTTAACCCATTTCTACCAGCTTCCTCATCTGTAAAATAGGAACTGCTATATTATAGCGTTATTATTACTAAACATGTAAAGTAATGGCTAACCGAGGCGTTTTGAGTTAAACCTTTTCCAGACCCTGTTTCCCTCCTCTGAAAAAGAGATTCGAGATTTACTCAAGATTTACTCAACTTCAAGTATGCAGAACTAAACTTCTCCACTTGGCCCTTTTTAGGCGACCTCTGGGTGGGAGTTCAGAGGAATAGAAACACTGCTCTGAGGCTGACTGTGGGCCCCTGGCTGGAGCTACTAGCTGTGTTGCTCCCTCTTACATTTTTACAAAGTAGAACTATTGCTGCATTTTGACCTGAACATCACCTGCCTTAGCTTGTGGGCCTAACTTGGTCTGAGGGTTAAGGCTTTTTTATTGCCCATTTGCTGTGGTCCAGGTGTGTGTCCCATTTCTCCAGGCCAAAGCATCTGACTTCATTTTCCTAGCGGGTGTCTCTTATGCAAGCCTACCCTCTGATGCAGTACACACCAAATGCGCTGTTGCGTTGCCACAAAGGTAGCAGCATACAGAGTGCTCCATTTAGGAGGCAGGACTTTGCTTGGGACCAGGGCACTGGATTTGCTAAGAAGTAACAGGAGTTGAAGAGCAGCCTTGGGAGATTTCCTGAATATTGGAAAGGAATGATACATTTGTGTGTTAATTGCCCGTCCAAGCCTTTAATCTTTAAGCTCGGATTTCATTTTAGATCATTTATATTGAAGTAACCAGAATATAGGTAAGATCTGACCTTCCTTAAGGATCAGTTCACAGGATCGACTTTTCTTCTCTTCCAACATGAGTCATTTTCTTCCTTCAAAATCTTTAGAATTCACCCAAGTGCAGCCTCTAGTTCTCTTTTGTAGAAAGAGAAGTCTCTTTGTGACTTTGTGAAAATGCACTTAATATCTAACTGTTGTGACCTAATTTATGTAAAGGGCCAGTGTTAGTCACCCTCCATAGATTAGGTCATAGGGTTGCTGTGAGGTATGTAGGTGAAAGTACTTAGGCATTTAACTCTTTCTCTTGTGGATGAGCAACTGTTAGCTTTTGAGAAGTTAACATTTCTTGAATATCATGAAGAAGGTTGTCCTTGCAAGCTTCTTTGTCTATATTCTTTGTTCTGCCATGAGTGATGACCCTCATTCTTCTGGTGCCCTGAACATACAGCTGCTGATGCAGTTCTATTTAAATTTCAGATAAACAACAAATATGCATGTATATTTACTATAGGTATGTGTCCTAAATATTGCATGGGACGTATATTAAGAAATTTTTTATTGTTTGTCTGAAACTGAGTTATAACTTTCATTTCCTAAAGCTGCTGACTTATTGATCCTCCTCCCCCACCTTCCCATCATCACCTCCCAGGAATGAAATGTGTTGAAGGAAGGATCATCTTTTTGTCATCTTTTTGTCCCTCTGGGCAGAGTAGGCCAGTTTGCTGTCACTTTAAAATGGAACGCTTAGCTTCTTGTTAAAACAACTCTACCATTAGCCAAAAGTAGGATCCTATCTGAGGATCAGGGATCCTATCTGAGGACCCCCTAAGATCATGGAAGTATCCCCTGGTTTAACATTTGAAGCCCAGTTCACCCCCATTGACCTGTTAGATGCCCCCAAACCTCCTATCTCCTAGCTTCTCCTTCTCCCTGAGTAAATAGCAGAATTCTGATCACAGAGTGCAGTTTCTAGTCACAATCTGAAACCACCTAGCTGGTTTAAAAATACTTTTTTGAGTTACATGGTCATAGCCCAAGGGGGGGCCTTCCTATCATTAATAGTCTGGTTAGTAGAATCCATTGGATTTGTGCAAGAATTGCGCAATGGTGCTAAATACCCTTCCGGGTGCTCAGAACCATCTATTATGTCCCCCACCCCTTGCCAGTTGCCTATAAGGTAGTACCTCATCATTCCACTATACATGCAGAACCCTGCACGGCCTGTACCCTCTTGCTCCCCATTGTCTGCCGAGTGGATCCTGCATCCTCTTTATTAGGAGCCTCCTCCACGGGGTCTAATTTCTGTCCAGGCCCAATTACTTTCCCTTCTTTGTATTCTATTCTGATCCCTCAGGTCTTCATTCCTGGAATATTCTAACCACCCATCCGAGTCTCCCTGTTTGCTGGGCCATTATTCCTAGAACTCTCCAGACTGTAGTTCTCTTAGCCTTCGGACCTTTGGTAACATTTCCTCTTTGTGCTCTCTATTTAAAATGGTTGGTGTCTAGCTTTGATGATTAGATATTCTTTGTTTTCTAGCAGAGACAAAAAGGGTCCCTGAGAGTAAAATTTTGTGCCTTTTTTTGTGCTAATATTGACATGTTGCCTTGTATAAAATAGATGGTTGATTAATTTGGACATTAAACCCTAATAATGTTCACCTAAATAATAGAAATTCTTTAGATATTTCTTCTGGGGTGTTTGCTTTCCTTCCATGGCAGAGAAACTTGTAATATATTAAAAGTTGCACATAAATACATCTGTATGTATTTTAAAAAGGAAAAGGCAAGGAAGGTACTGACACATGGGGAGAACTTTTATTCTTTACTTTCGCTTCAGTGTTTTTTTACATAATAATTTTTTAGGACAGTTTTAAATTTACGGAAAAATTGAACAAAATGTTGAGTCTTACCATTTACTTTCTTATCCCTATGTACAGTTCTATTATTATACTTTCATTTATTGTGTATATATAGTAAACAGGGCAGTTGGGGGCAGATGCAGTATAGTTATTGGAAATTCATTTCTTCATCTGTAAAACAAGAGCTGTCTACTTGTGTTGTGTGGAGTAAACAATAATAATGCATAGGAAGTACTTAAAGTGTTACACGTTCCACATCCACTAACATGTTAATTATTATTTTCATTATAATTCTGTTGTAAAAATAAATTGTAGATTATTTAGTTTAGTTGTTAGACCCCATTTGATTTGAGCCTATGTTTCTCAGGGTCTCTTGGGGCAGGAGGCTGCCTTCCACCTAAGTGGTGTGCCTTGGCTAGAGATGGTGGTTTTCATTGTAATGAGTTACGTAGGAAATGATGGTGGTTTGCCACAAAAGCATGTTCTGCCTGCTTTCAGATACGATTATGCTAGTATAGATTCACAAAACACGACTCTCAGTTTGCTTGTTTATTTATCAACTCAGCTTCACCACTGATGAGCTGTGTGAAGCTGGGCAAGACGTTTAACCTCTCAAAGCTTCAGTTTCCTCAACTGTACAATGGGAACAGACATACTGGCTCTGACTACTTCCTTGGTTGTAGATATTAAATAATATCCTGCTGCAAAATGCAGTAGCAAACATATGTAAGTAGTAATGATGGAACCACTTTGTGGGGTGCGGGGAGGAGGGTGGCACTTTTATCCAAAGTTTACAACTGGGAAAATTGAGGGAAGAGGTTGTCCCATTATAGGGACTAGACTGGAACTCAGATCTTATCTCTCTAAGTCTCTGATAACACCAGCAGCACTTGGATTTCCTAGCCAAGTAATCTGCCTTATTCTTTCATATTGTTGGGGCTGATGTTTTAAAATTGATCTGCTGGTTTTGTTTCTAAGAAACTGGAGTCTTAGAAGCCCACCCCCATACACAGGAGAACACGTCTCTCTGCTGCCTTATCCCTTCTTGGCTCTTGAAAAAAATTTATCACTGCTTATCATATGACTGTGTGCAGACAACTGTAAAGCCAACTATTTTAAGGGGAAAAAAGGGAGGAAGATAGATAAGACAGTGATTCAGAAACAAGCAGGAAGATGGAGTCATGTGCTCGTCCTCTTGTGGGTGGGATGTGAGAGAGGCCTCTTGAGTGCCTGGAGAGTAAGTGAGGCCCACCAGGAATGTGTTTGAAAGCCCATCCCTGTGCTCAGAGAAGACCCAGAGGCCAGATGGAGCAGCCCTGGACACAGGTCACATGAGCAGGCCAAATGTGCCCACTAGGCTCTCCTGCCCCCCCCCCTCCCAGCAAGATTTTGGGCCCTCTCTGTGCCAGGTAGGTGCAGTGGTCCTGAAGCAGAGGTCTTGGTGCCTACTTCCAGGAATATAAAAAAGCAAAATGCTCACTTTCTCACTTGGAAAAACTAACACCTTCTGTTTGAGAGTGAAAGAAAACGGAGTCTTAGCTTATTGGTGGAAGTATGACTGATGAAACTTTTCGGGGAAGACTAACTAGCAGGTAGTATCTATAAAATCAGATGTGTATAATCAGGATAATGTATTAATCAGTTTCATTCATCATATCAGCCCTTTATCTCTCTACTGATAGGTTGAACTAATATACTATTTAAGATTCAGACTGTAGTGTGTCTCTGATGACAGAGGAGGGGCCCTGTGGATGCCCACACTTCCTAAGGCTGCCTTGTACCTTTGCCAATGGAATTTAGATTTTAGGCAATTGAGCTTCATTGGACCTTTTCCAGTTTTTAATTAGTTAAAAACTTTAAAATGTTGATCTACTTTGTATAGAGGATCTAGTATACTTTTTTGAGAGGGAAAGACATGGGAAAAGAGAAAAAGGACACATCTTGACTAGTTTTTCAATTCTGTATCAGGACCACATCTGTTAAGGTTAAGTGGATCTCAAATGGTAATTTATGGAAACAGAACAATAGAAATGATCAGAATGCATTTTATAAGTAAGGGTAAATAATGCTTTACAATATTTCTACTTTACTTTGATTTAGATGAGTATTATTTATATTATGATCTAAGTTCTTACATGGGTTCCAGTTAAAAACATTTTGTTTTAGAGAAATACTAGCATAGAACACAATTTATAGCTCAATAAACTTTTTGATAGCACTGGTAAGATGGGGACAAGAAAGTAAAGAGGATAAGATTTCCTGCACTCATAAGCTTAAAATTTGCTCATCCAAACATTCCATAAAGGCAGATGTGCTATGACTGCCCAGGGGACGACTGATAAAGGCTTTGTAGAAAAGGTGCCTTTTGACCTGGACCTTGAAGAATGAGTAGAATATACTGGTTCTGAAAAACCTGTCTGACTGCTCCTCTGTGAACAGGTCTGGTGGGATGCAGAAGTGACCTGATGAACTGAATTACTTTATGTTCTCAAGAGCCGCCATCTCTTGGTACACCTGCAAATGGCATTCAGTATCAGATAGTGTTTCAAGAGGGTGCCTAGGCAGGGTGGCAGTAGTAGGTTTCAAGGCTAGAAACCTACAATGCATGATGGGCTTCCCCAGCCATAGCTACACTTTAACTAGCACAGAGCAATTTTGCACTTTCTGGGACTTTGGGAAAAAAATGTACTTTAACCTCACCCTTCAGAGAACTGCACTGTGGTAATACATTTATTCAGTAATCTGTGCTTT
>PVHY01027317.1:0-16358 GCA_004024945.1 Uropsilus gracilis
AGGAGTGGGGAGGGGGAGGGGAGAGCGAGAGGGAAGGGAAGGCAAGGGGAGGGGAGGGGTAGGGGAGAGGGGAGAGGGGCAAGGTACCCTGGGGGGCTGAGGACCTGAGAGGCTCACCTACCTCCCCCTGCCCTGCAGTCTCTTGCTTGCCTGTGCAAACAAGTGACTTGAGTCAGCAGGATAGCTCAACTCAGATGAAGAGAAAACAGTTGGTCTAGACGGTAGGATAGTTCTGTGCAAACTGACAGAAAGTACAGTGGTTTTATCTGTGACTATATCCCTCTGGGTGAACACAGCTGCCATTTTCTTCATTCTTCCTTCAAGACTAAGGGTGAGTTTTAACCCACTTCCACCAATGCCTATGTCAGGGTGCACATGTGCATCAGTATTTGTGGTTGCCAAGGTTACCCAAAAGCAGTTGCCCTTTGAACATAACTTCTCTCCCCCTCCCTTCCAGAAAGGATCAAACCCAAGTAGCCTCAGCAGTCACCAAAAATACATACAAATCACCCCAAACATCTCAGCATTGAGAAATTCACCAAAATTTTTAGTTGCTCTTATTCTTCAACAAGATCGTTACTTCTTCCATTCCCAGTTGTTCCAGTCTCACCATGAACATCCTCACCTCTTTGGACAGTCTGAGCAAAAGCTTGGTCATTGTTTGGACTCTGTTTTCCTTTTAAGAGATTTTTGCGATAGGCTCTTAGAAAAGGAATGATCTGTGTGTGATCATAAAACACAGAATCACCATGCAAACTGCTTCACTAAGCCTTAGTAAAATAAGCTCTTTGTGACTCTGCATTTTCATCCTGTATTTTATGAATATGTTCAAATCGACTTGACTTAGGAAATTCAATTTGTCCTTTGTGTCTGGAAATGTCACTTCACTCATGCATCCGTTCTCCTGTGCTTGCATGTAAACTCTCCTACATCATAGTGACTTTTGAAGAAGACATTTTTAAAAAGT
The DNA here is from genome assembly GCA_004024945.1 of Uropsilus gracilis. Taxonomy (NCBI): domain Eukaryota; kingdom Metazoa; phylum Chordata; class Mammalia; order Eulipotyphla; family Talpidae; genus Uropsilus; species Uropsilus gracilis. The sequence continues at coordinate 968 of PVHY01027317.1, forward strand.
AGTTCTTTTCCCTTATTCCATTATATAAGGAAACTTGTACTTTGAACTGAATGGCATAATGCCTGCCAGAGTTGGCACTCAATGTGTTTTCGTTGAATGACTAAATGAGTAAGAATGTCTGAGCAATCAAGTGGAGTAAATAAATTCATACATTTCCAAGAAATGGGTTGAATCTTTTCAAAGCATATGTAGAGAAAATGCAATGAAAGTGAATAACTTTTGCAAGTAGTGATCATTTGGAGACCTGTTTTAATGAAGGGTAGGAGTGTTTAATGTTGGGAACAGACTAACCAAAGTGACTCCATGTTGTTTAAAACCTCCATTTTGAAGCCAGTGTCCTCTCCTGCCCTTAGTGGAAAGGAAACTCAATGGTTGGCTGGTCTGACATCCTATTTCTGCCACCCCTTATTCCTGGTTGTTCCTGACAACCGTCTTGTCCACCTGATAGATGATTGACGCCAGTATTGTCCACCTGATAGATGATGGACACCAGCATTATTGGAAGTTGTGGGAATGTGTCCCACCATTATGGGAACATGGGAACATGTCCTGTAGTTATGGGAATGTGTCCTACACCTGCTTGTTTCACAATAGGGGGCAGTGGTGGTTTTGCCCTATAAAAAGTTGTAACAGAAACTGCTTGGGGTCTCTCTTGCCACCTTGGCTTGGGGACCCTGGTGCATCGGCGATAAACTTGCTGCTGTGAACTTCAATAGGAGTCCTTGTGTCTTGTCGAGCAACCCATGAGTCACAGTATTTAATAAACCTAGTAATTGTCTTACACAGACATTATTAAGTAGAAGAAAAATGTACTGATTTTAGTTTGTCTCTGTTGCTCTCTGTTTTCTCTTCGCAGAGTATGAAAATGAATATCAAGTTTTCTCCCAGGACTTAATTCTACCATCTGGGCTCATGACCTAATGGAATTCCCTCTGCAACATTCTTCTGGAAACATCACAATGTCCACATTCCAAGAAGCCTACGGTCCCCACGTCAGTGTCTAGGATGTCAGGGAAAGGATCCAGAGGAAGCCCCACGAATCCTGGGATTTTGTATAAAGGAAAAGGCTAAGAAGCAGCCAATAAAGAGTGAATTTCTGTTAACACTGTGGAAACTAACCACCATCCTAAGAATGTCCCATTTCACTGATTGGAAGCTCTCCCATGTAAACAGAAGCTTGATGTCCTATGGTAATGTCAGGTAACCAGCTTGTCTGTCTCTCCCTTTGTGTCATCTGGGACAAGCACCAGCTTTCAGCAATGTGGTGTTTCTCAGGTAGAGTGTTTGATTCTTTGGACAAGGAAATCTTTTTGAAAAAGCTAGTGAATAGCCGTGATGGGATAGGAGTGTGGCTATTTTTCTCTCTGTATTAATTTCCTTTAATATTATATTTGAAGTCATTCAGTCATTCAGTAAGCATAGGTAACGGTTGTGTTAGGTAAAATCCAGTCAACAACCAGCCTCCCTGTGACTAGGACTCAAAGGCAAAGGTCCAGTGTGAAGGACATTGTGAGGATGTAAATGAGAGGTCTCGGAATCTCATAGGACACTAGGTTATCTGATAAGTAAGGTTAATTCTCATTTCTTTCTCTTCAGAGTCTTGGTACCCCTGATGGCAGAGAAAAGTAAAAATTGCCAATCAAGAATAACTTACCTTGTTTTTGTTTCAACATTTCACTTTGAGACTTAATTTAGCCTCATTTGGGCAAATACTCAAAAAACTCAAAGGCTGTTTCTTCCATCTCTCCAGGTGTCATCTCCCCACTCCTCCTCTCTAAAATGATCTCCAGGAACAGAGGGAAGCAGACATAGCTTCCTGGCGGGGTCTTGGTGTCCTGGGCTCTGGACTGGTCTTGTCCCTAAATGTCCTGGACTGGTGTTGACTTGGTAGGTTCATCTCACTGGCCTTGGTGGGCATCCTGCTGGCACTGGCTGCAGAAACCTAAAGTCCCTGTGGCCCCTCACATTACCAGGTCTCTGTACTTTGTGGTCTCTCACTTCCTTGCCTGACCACAGACCTGCACTAGGACATGGCTGTCCTGACACCTTGGCACCAGAGCTGTCAGGACCCCAGGTCTGGAGGACCCCTCTCTTGGATGTCCCAGCACCTCCAAGTCAACCATGATAGACACGGTAGGGAAGCCAGGGGTGAGCCAAGACATGCTGACTCTCCATTCAACCACTTGGGGTCTGACTGAGGGTTGTGAATGCCTTGTCACCCACCACCCCAATTTTGCTAAAGCCTGAAGGGGTAGGAGAGGGGATCCTGGGAGAAGAGGGAGTCACTTCTGAGTGACCAAATTGTAGGGAGTTGTGTGTGTATTTTATATTTTTATTGCTTATTATTTTTTCTTACATTGTCATATATTCCAAGGTTCTCCCACCACCATGTCACCTGTGAACCATCATTATGATCCCTTGTGCTCCTCCCACTCCTGATTTTTGCCTTTCCTCCCTCCCTGTCTGCTTGAGTCCTGTTACCTGTTTTCATTGTAACTTTTTCTTGTCCTTTTGATGGTTCCACTTACATGTGGAATAGAGAGGAAACAAACCAGACAACAAGTTTCACTCTTTCAGAATCACTTTCCCATCTCCTGTGGCAACACTACTTCCTCTTCCTGTCTGCTGTAAATTTCCCAAATGTCACTTCCTTTGCCAGTTTCCCACAATGGCTTTAGCATGACTGGATCTAGCTGATCTCTTCATCTCTTAAGGGAAACTATTGGGAATCCAGAAAACCCTTTTCTCTCCTCTCAAAGTCTACCTTCCTCCTTGCTGTGGACTCAAAATGCCATTAGAGATCAGGACCTTAAAACTAACTCAGTTTTTTGTTTGTTTGGTTGTTTGTTGTTGTTGTCTCATTTGTTTTGTGCTTTCACAGTCCTAATTTTCTCCAAGTCAGTGCTACTACCTACATCTACTGGTGACTTACTCCAAGTGGGATAAATCAAAGTGGTTTTTCCAAAGGTCTGGGGTTGTTGCAAGAGATAGTGTGGTGTTCTGGGGCTGGGGACAGTGCCAGCACAATGTCCCCCCTGGTTAAAGACATGATGATGGGAGACAAAGGTTACCATAGATGTGCAGAGAGCCAGACCCCTTCAATGAGGACCTTCAAGGCTCAACCCCTTCAAGAATTTTGGGTCAGACAGAGGAACAAATACACATACCATTATCCTCTCTTCTTTCAAACATCTACTGGGGCAGCCCATTGGCAAACTAAACTGGACATTAAGGTCAAGGGAACCCATTTTTACAATCCTAAGCCATTAGCTCCAGAACAGGAAAGAGTGGAGAGTGTATATGAAGCATGTTATCCAACCAAAACCCATTCCATGAAAGAAGAGAGGACAGATCAAGTACAAAGATGGAAGAAAATCTCATTGGTATTTTTCAGAAAATACATCCCTTGTACCATGTGTCATGTCACCTACTTATTCTGTCAGTGTTCTTTTAGGCAAGTATTTCAGTTAGTTGTATTTCACTAACTTGCAAAATGACCCAATGATAACAGCAGTAGATAGCCCTAAGTACTGTCTGTAATGTGCCAGACGCTATGGAAACAGTTTCGTTGATGGTATATAGTCCTCAAAAGAATCTTCTGGAACATTTAGGTGGTTCATTCAGGTGGGAGGGACCACACCCCCTCCTGGTTCCGCAGCCTGGAGGGGAGGTCTCAGGAAGAATGCGCTCTCTTGCACAGAGAGCACAGTGGAGTGCAGGCAAGCTGCTCCCCTCCAGGGGTAGCTGGGGTACCCTGGCTACCTCCTTGCATCCTGGGGCTCCGCCCCTTCCACCTTGGGTTCATGTGGGAGGGGCCAAACCCCTTCTAGGTTCCACAGCCTGGATGGGAGGCCCAAGGAAGGATGCACTCTCTTGCACATAGGATGCAGCTGGGGCACAGGCTGGGGGAGCGGGGTCCCCCTCTGGTTCATTCCCACCTCTGCCATTCTTCAGCTTGAATGAGAAAAACTGCAACCCAGATACAGATACACTATACTGGAAGAGACAGAGAAATAAAGGCCCTGAATACACCCATCACCTGCCCAATGAAAGCATGATCAGACTCCAGGATACAAGACGGTTGTGAAAGAGAGTGAAGAACATTGACAACATCTTTGGTGCTGGGGCTAAACTTCCATCCCGAGACACTTTCAATGTGAGCAAGGTGCTCCCCCATCACAAATGGAGAGCAAAGCCACAAAGAGGTGTCAATGACCCACAGAAAACTGTCATCTGAAAGAAAGGAGTGAGCCAGACCAATGACCGGCTGAGATCTGTCCCCACCGAGGAACTCCCCCACGGCCAAGGGCTGGGAAGTGGTTTCCAAAAGCCAGGTACCAGAGCTAAGAAGTGGGGAGAGCCACTCCACACCCAAGACCAATGGGAGGGTCACCAACTTGCTCAGAAGGGCCACCTGCCCTAAGGTTAGACATGGAGATCTGATTAGCCTGGTCTGCAGTCCCCCAGGAATGCGGGACTTCACCCAGGAGGACAGTGGTTCAGAAAGAACACAAAGAGACCAACAGACAATTCATCAACCGGCAGCTAATGACAAGAAAGGAACTGGAGTGACCAGAGGGAGGACCAGGGGAGGAGAGGAAGAAGGAGGGGGGAAGACCATGCCTACAAATACAAGCTATTTAAGCAAACAATAAGGAAAATAGAAAAGAACCTTCTGGGGTAGTGTTATCATCTCTATTTCACAGAGGAGCACACCAAGAGCTCAAGAACTTGCCCAAGATGATTTGAGCTGACCCAGAGTCTATAGAAGATCTAAATCCAGCCTCCTAGAGGAGCAAGGTGCTGGGAATCCCGTTGGCAAGCTGGATAATGCACATCCTGTCTTAGCAGCAGCTGCTTGGAAGTCATAGCTGATAGTCCCCATCAGGACTAGTGGCGAGTGGGGGAGGGAGTGGGCATGTGCCCAGATCTGGTTTTTCAAGATAAGCTAATAATCCACACTGCAGAGAAAAGATGCCCAACAGCTTTTCCAGGATTGCGAGCCAAGACAGTTTGCTTCCTGTCAAACCACAGCCATTACGTTTGAGAGTTTGATAGTGATGGCATGAGGGGCAACCTGTGGTAACCAGCATGAAGCAATCTGCTAAGATCTTGCCACATGTCCTATCACTTCATCTTCATGCCAGCCCTGCAATTTACATTTATACCATCATGTACACTTGGCAGATGAAAACTCTGGCTCCAAAGATATAAAGTCACAATCCCAAAGATACAGAATTGAAGACAGCAGCGCTGAGGACTCAAGTCAGGCCTCTCTGATTCCAAAACTTTAAGCTTTTGCTACCAAAAGCGGGTGACTTGGCCCACCTAACTCTGGGAGTCAAGGTACACAAACCAGAAGACTGCCGGGACAATCTCTGCTTCCAAATCGAGACCAGAGATAACCTCAAGATCATGTGTTTGGTCCTGCAGACTGCCAGCCAGTCATCCAAATATTATGCTTCCTCAAAGCACCGCAGGCAACTTCAGAACATCAAACAGAAAATGTGATAAGCCCAGCCAAGCTCAGGACAGTGTGTGCAGGGAGTGAGCAGGTGGGAAAACAAACAGAATCTGCTGAAAATTCATAGGAAGGCGGAGACGTCATTAAAGAAAAGCTGAGCGCTGCCTAGTATTTGCTTTCATATTTAATTTAAGAGAAAATGTCTTTTGTAAGAGTAACTAAAAAGAGTTCCACTCGCTGGAACTCAAAAGACATCAAATAAGTGGACTGTGGCAGCTGCCAGGTATCATGCCATTCTCTCTCCCAGTCATGGTTTTCATCCTTCTTTCTAGATGTTTCCACCTTCCCTTTCAATTGCCTCTCATGCCCCACAACAGCAGCCACCTGGCATTTTACTCCAGAACAGAAATAAAACCTGATCAGGCAAGAAGCTGCCAAGAAAATCCATGGTCATGCGGTTCCATATGCCATGCCATCCACTCCATCTACGGCCAATCCCTGAGTCAGCTCTGGTTTCCACAGCTGTGGTTGTTTTAAGCCCCTTGAGAATTCTTCCAGCTGTTCCTAGCACCCCTCCTGGAGTTTTGGCAGTAAGATATAAAGTGTGTGCTCTCAAGAGACTTCATTGCCAAGAGGTGGCTTGGTCACTACACAGAGCTTAGTAACAGGTCTTGCCCATGAATATGTTCGACTCCATCTCTGTTCCCACCTCCCCACAAATATGTCCTTCCCCCAGCACCCCTCATCTTTGCAAGAAGCATCAGGCCCCACCCTGTGACTCAGGTCAAATACCAGCTCTCTCGAGTCTTCCTTTTCCCTTGTGCTCTCTCACCAACACACTATGTCTCCAGTCTACCTCCAGAGCCCCCCAGCCTCTCTCTGTTCCCAGTGATACTTGCCCAGCCTCCCTCACCCTCTGGCCTCCCTGCCTCCCTCCCACTCTCCAACTGTCCGCAGATTTCCAGCCTAGTCCTTGTGCAGCATACAACATGACACTCCTCCAGACTCTCCACTGTCTCCAGAATGAAATTGAAAATCTTTAACATCACCCATGTGGCCCTGTTTGGCCTGGCCCTGGTCCTCTCCATCCTCACCTCAAGGCACACTCCTTGTCTATTGTCTTCGACTAGACAACAACAGCTTGTTTTCTCATCTTTGGAAAGTCCAAGCTCAAAACCTTTATGGTTGCTGTTTTCTCTACCTAAAACACCCTCTCCCCATTTTCTATTTGAATACCTGGTTTTCATTCTTCAGGCCTCCACACCCAATTCTTTGCCCCCAAAAGCCTTTTCCAATCCCCCAGTGCAAAAGCCATCCTGACAATCACGCACTTTCTTGCTGCCCCTTATTTCCTTTCAGGCTCTAAGCACACACTACAGTTAACTTTGCTTACACACACACCAACTCTGTTGTTTGTCCTCTACCCTTAACACCTTGCACTGAGCCTGGGAAATAAGAGAGAACAATAGAAATGAGTGTTGACAGAGAAACTTCTTCACCGACACTGGCTGGGGGCAAGGCCCCCTAAACCAGATACCAGAACCATAAGATAAAGCAGCAAAACATCAGAGATGGGATTGGAGATGACAGCCTGCAACAAGAAAACATGGACAGACCACAAATAAATATAGACCGGCTGCCCAATGCAAGGTTAACACTGAAAACCTAGCAGCACAGTTTACCTGGTCCCAAGTACACAGCACCTCACCCAGTGAAAGAACTCTGCCATAGGAAAGAGACTAATGGACTAAGACAGACTAACAAACAACAAAGAGAACAGTTTGAGTGAATGGAGGGGGCGTCAGAGGGAGGGGGAAGTAGCCCCAAAACCATTTACTGAGGCTGTGATTTAAAAAATAAATTTAAACAAAAAAAGAAAGCCAGTGTGGTGGTGTGCACCTGTAATCCCAGCTACCAGGGAGGTTGAGGCTGGGGATCACTCAAGTTCGCAATATTGGGACTATCCCAGGCAACACAGCGAGACCTAGTCTCAAAAAAAAAAAAAAAAGAAAAGAGTTGAATGAGCAGTGTCCACAGACACCAGTCCCCAGCTCCAAGAAAGCACACCCACCAGCTCCAGGGTACAAGAGGAAATGTCACTACCTTGTGTGTGAAAGCAAACAGCCCATTCAACTTAGAAAAATATGCTTTCAGTTAAGATCACAGAAGATATCCTCTAGCTGATTATGCTGCGCTGGGGAGAGAGATGCAAAGATAAACACATTTAATTTGAAACAGATGGAAATCTCAGCTCCCCCACGGGATTCTTGACTTGGAGCCTTTGGAAAAGAATTCTCTTCTGGTCAACGTTTTATGAGCACACGTTAAGAGCCCGGATGTGTAGGACATCTGGCTCCCCTGTAGTCACTTGATGGCTGCTTCCTATTGGGGCTGGCTGGCTTCATCCATTTCCTGTGCCCATGCCATTTGCACATCTCTCTGGCTTGGTGGCTGGTGGTGTTCAAAGAATCCCAAAGTGGATAAAACTCTCTGAGTTCCTTGAGGAGGCTTCTGAGAAAAATGTGGAGTATAGGTGTTGAGTGTAGATTTTCTTAATTGACCAAAAGAAGCCTGCAGGTTGTCAGCTCAAATGCCCACCTCCTTGCAGCTATGCTTCACACAAACCTGCTAACGCTGGCTGTTTTGAAAGCAGCAAGAGAACTCTCCTGAGTCATGAGAGGCTTTGGGAATCACAGCTTTCAGAAACCAAGTTGAAAGTCATAAAAGAAAATGATGTGGTTCTTTAAAATGTGGGATAGAGGGAAGAAAATTCGGGTTCCCATCCAACATCAGTGAAGATAGTTCCTGTTGAGAACAGACTGATCAAAGGAACTCCATTTTGTTTAAAACCCCCATTTTGAAGCCAGTGTCCTTTCCCTACCCTCCATGAAAAGTATCCGCCACAGCTGGCTGGTCCAACATCCTGTTTCTGCCTCCCCTTATAACCATCTTGTCCACCTGATGGGTGATGGATGCCAAGATTGTCCTTCTGATAGATGATGGATATCAGCATTAGTTATGGGAACGTGTCCCGAAGTTATGGGAACGCATCCCACCATTATGGGAATGTGGGAATGTGTCCTGTAATTATGGGGATATGTCCTACACCTGCTTGCTTGCTTCACAATAGGGGGGCAGTGGTGGTTTTGCCCTACAAAAGGTTGTGACAGAAACTGCTCGGGGTCTCTCTTGCCACCATGGCTTAGGGACCCTGGTGCATCAGTAATAAACTGCAGCTTTGAACTTCAATTGGAGTCCTTGTGTCTTGTTGAGTGGTCTGACAGTCACAACAGTTCCATGGCTGGTGTTAGCCGAAGGCTCCCTGTAGAGATGTGGTTATTCCTGAAGTGCTGACCAGCTCCTGACCAGCTCCTCAGAATGCAGATTAAGTTTCTTTGGGTTCCAGGGCAAAAATTCAAACAAACAGAGATGGGACCACTTAGTTCTTCTGCAGATGTAAGAACCACAAAGAAATCATGTGCGGCTCCTGAACCCTCCCCAGAGCAGAGCATTTAACCAATCGCTATGCAACTTTCAGAAGCACCTCACTTCCTGGTATCCCCTGAGTCTGGTCATCACTGGAGTTGACTCAACATGCCCCACACTCTCACTCGCCCTGTCATATAATTGATATTTTGAATCTACAGTCTTTTGTTCCCCTCTTTCACCCAATGTTTTGTCATCCATTAGCAATTCGCCATTCCATATGCCCATCCATCCATCCATCCATCCATCCATTCATTTATCCATCCAACCATTCATCGATCCATTCATCCATTCAACCATTCATCCATCCATTCATCAATTCATCATTCCATGCACCCACCCATCTACCCAGCCAGTCAGCCAGCCAAATACCCACCCCTCCATCCATCCACCCACCACCCACCCATCCAGCCAGACAGCCATCTATCAGTTTGGATGGATCATCTTCATCTTCCCAGACACCACAACACATGATAAGGCTACACCAGTGAGCAAGGTAGATCCTAAGCCCTCATGAACATCAGTCTATATTGTAGACAGGCATGTAAACAAGCCATTCATTGCCCAACTGGTAGTCACTGAAATGCAGATGTTGGAAAGGTGCTAGGGCCAGGGCAGGATAGGTATCTAAGGAGTTGAGAGAGCATCATAGACCTGGAGAGTGACTAAGGAGTAGGACTGCAGGGGAGAGAGGTAAGGAAAGTGTTATGTGCCAGACAGAGGGAGAAATACCAAGTTCCAGAGGCTAAGAGCCCTCAGGGCACTGGGGTGGTTCTGGTGATGAGGCCGCCCCAGGGGGAAGGGAGGAAGGTGAACTATTAGCCAGATCAGATCAGGATTCTCTTGCCAAGTGGATGAACTCGGATGTTTGTGAATCAAGGAGGAAGTGCACTGGATACTTTCCTAACACAGAACAACTGATGTCATGGGGGGGGGGGGGGGACATGGGCACAGCTCTATAGGCAGGAGCTTAATTCTACCCCAATGAGTACTTACAAGTTTGCTGACCAATGTGTCTCACCCCTGTGAAAGAATGGTTTCCTCACGCTTACACTGCTGGTGGGAATACAAACTGGTCCACCTCAAACAATTGAAAGTGGACTTACCATTCGACCCAGCAATCCCACTACTAGGAATCTACCCAAAGGACACAAAAACACTAAATAAAAAAGACACCTGTACCCGGATGTTTATTGAAGCACTATTTACAATAGCCAGGATATGGAAACAATATGCCCCCAAATGGACAAATGGCTGAAAAAGCTGCAGGATATGTACACAATGGAATATTATTCAACCATCAAAGAAGACAAACTTATGTCATTCGCAGTAACATAGATGAAGCTAGAAGGAATCATGTTGGCAGAAATGAGCCGGAAAGAAAAAGAGAAATATGGGACGGTCTCACTTATATGAGGGATACAGGGAAAACAAACAGACAAGAAAAATGTAAAACTGCCAACAGAACTAAAGCACAGAGCAAGGGAGGGGGAGGAGGTCAAAAATGGGGGAGGGGCACAAGAGATTAAGATGGTTTCTGGCTGATAAGGTGGTGGGAGAATCTCGGGGTAGACAATGATGTAAAATATATGCATATGTGTGTGTGTAATCAATAAAAAAAAAAGAAGAATGGTTTTCTTTCTAATTGTGTGTGAGAGAGATCTTTGGTGTCACCACAACAGCATTAGACATCGGACGCCTGTTGTCCCTTTGTCCTACCGCTTAGGGCACAGCACCCCCCTCACTGCTTTCTGCAGGGGGAAGCAAACGCACAACTCAGCTTCTTCCCAGATGTGCTGACTTCCTGAACTTGAGCGGAAGTGCCTGTTCAGTTCGTCCATCTTGTGGTCACATGGTCTCACAGGGGCCAGTGGCTCACTCAGGACATCACCTTTGATGGTGGCTTTCTTCTGTCTAGAGCTCCCTGGGAGAGGAAGAGCAAGAACAAGCAACCAGGGGGCCTACCGGGAGAGCATACGCTTGACCAGTGGCCGGAGAACGGGGAAGCTGCCTGGTGCCACGAGGACCCAGCCCAGGAGGCCGCAGAGGAAGGGCCTTCTCCCAGACCAACGGAACCCAGGGACGACGCCCAGGGTAAGGCCGGCCAGGACAGTCCCAGCAGGACCAGTACAGGGGAGGCAGCTCTCAGTTTGAAGCCAGGACCCCAACATGGGCAGTGCTAAAATTTAGTCATTGCCATTAACTGTGAAAAACACAAAGGCCTAATGGGATAAAGGCACTTCCCTCTTTCATCTTGTTGCAAATCCTAGGTGGGGAAGAGAAAATGGATCACCAGGAGGGTGTGTGAGGGAAATTGGAGCCTCTGGTTTTCAGGAAGGAAAAAAAGGAGGGGGGGGTAAAAAGAAAGGAGCAGAGACTGGCACACAGACCTTTGGGGAGAGGAGAGATGAGAATTACAGACTAGCCTAAGTGGCCAGGCTGGGCGGAAAGACCCCTGGAAGAGTGAGCTGGTGATGGAAAGGACTCATGGTGCGACTGTGGCCAGCAGAAGAGTGGTTGGTGTGGAGAGTGTGGTGCCGCAGCAAGGTGGCATGGAAAGCTGGTACCTACAAATAGCCTGGGATTTGGAAAGCTGAGTTTGCATCAGCATCTGTTGGAAAAGTCTGAAGAGCCTTGGAGAAGCTACATCTTGGAACACTGGAGAAAGGAAAAGCAAAGAGAAGATGGACAAGAAAGACTGGACTTTGCAGGTTTATGAAATGGAGCTCTGGAGGTACAGTCCCTGGGAAAGCAGCTCTGTTGGGAAAAGATATGCATGAAAGGGAGAAGCATAGGTTGGAAGCAGCAAGTTGAGCATCCAGTGGGAGTGTTCTCATCTCCACAAGTAGGTGCATCCCTTAAGTAGGAGCACTGACTCCTGAATGCCAGCCAGGGTGTGTGCTCTCAGAGCAGGGGCCTGTGTACCTGGGACTGAGACACAGTGCAGAGACCTTTGCACATTTTGTCAATTCTTTTTCCCCTCCCCTCTGCCCTCCCCCTCCTGCTGCCCTCCTCCTCCTCCTCCCCCTATCCTTCCCATTCTCCTTCCCCTGCCATGCCTTCCTTCCCTGCCCTTCCCCTTCCCCCTCTGCCTATCCTCCTCCTCTCCCTCTCTACCTGCTACATAGGAATGGCTATCCTGGCTGGGGCCTCTCAAGTCTAATTTACCCCCCCCCAGGTTAAATGGGTGGAAATGTCTGTGTGGTCTGTGCTGACCAGCTTGGGATGCAGGGTCGGGGGGGGGGGTTGGGAGGGGCACAGAAGCAAGTCATCTTTGCACCTCCATCTCTTGCAAATTCATCTACATGATGGTGTTTCTGCTAAGTGAGCCCCATGGATAGAGGAAACCAAGAAGGGTGTTTTTAAGGTGAAAAGTCCTTTTTCAGCCTCATTTACTAACTGGAAGATGCAGCCCTTTCTGGTCATTAAAAAAGAATCATCACTTACTTGGAGTGCTAAGCACAGTGAAAATTGAAGCTGCCAGAAGGGGATACATAAATTCTCCTAATTACCACTAGAGCCAGGCTCACACGGAATGAGCAAGGCGTCCTAGCTGGACAGCTGCTGTTTGCTTTTTGAAAAGTACCACTTCGATTTTTGTGAAAGTCTTCTTGGTTTTAGACAATTCAGGCCAATAATAGCTGTGAAGATGCAGACCATATTAGACAGAGCTTGAAAAATGGATCTTTGGCAAAACTCAATCAGACTCCCTAGGATTGAAATGAGCAATTAAGGGGAATTTAGGGTGAGGAAAGAAGAGATGGCACAAAGGGAAATAGAAGAGAGACACCCCCTATCACTTCTCGGCCTTGTGACTAAGGTCAAGTGTAGAAGATGTTTTGACTCGTGGGCTGCTCAACAAGACACAAGGACTCCGATTGAAGTTCAAAGCTCTAGGTTTATTACTCGTGCACCAGGGTTCCCAAGCCAAAATAGCAAGAGAAACCCCCGAGCAGTCTCTGTGACAACCTTTTATAGGGCAAAACCACCACCGCCCCCTATTGTGAAGCAAGCAAGCAGGTGTAGGACACATTCCCATAACTACAGGACACAGTTCCACATCCCATAATGGTGGGATGCTTCCCATAACTGCAGGTTTCCGATAATGCTGACATCTCTCAGGAGAGCAATACTGGCATCCATCATCTATCAGGAGGACAGTGCTGTTGTCAGGAACAACCAGGAATAAGGGGAGACAGGAACAGAAACAGGATGTCGGACCAGCCAGCATGGTGGGTACTTTCCACTGAGGGCAGGGAGAGGACTGCCCTGGTCTCAAAATGGAGGTTTTAAACAAAATGGAGTCACTTTGGTCACTTTGTTCCCAGCAAAGAGAGACCACCCCCCCCCCTTATATTGAGGGAGAGATCTCAGCCTTTTGTAGCAAAGCAAGCTCTCAAGCTTCACTGCAGACAAGTTCAGAGCTAGCTGCAAAAAGCCAAGTGAAAGGCACGTAGGAGAAACTTCTGGGGTACCCCTAAGATAGAGACACTGTCTTGGGGTCTGCACTTGAGCCTCCACATAGGGTAAGCTGGTCAGGCTTTTCCCACTTTGGCCTGCATTGCCAGCACCTGGGGTGCTGCACCTTCCCCATGATGGTGCCGCCCAGGGGGTGTATGCATGCGTAGTGTGCATGCCTGGGCCTGGGAGAGAGGGGATGAAAGGTGCAGAGGGCATGAACGTGAGGGCACAAGCACACGCATGGGATGAGAGAACAGGAGAGGATGCCAGAGAGAGAGAGAGAGGTCAGAGAAAGAGCTTGAAGATTCTTGGGGGGTCTGGGGACTTGCCTGCCTCACAGCAAACCCTCCCCCCAGGCCTTGGCCCTGCCCTGCCTGGTGTGTCTGTCTAACCACTGAAACTGATACAGGGTAGTGATGCAGTTTAAAATTGTATTGGCGCTAAAATACCCTGGTGAGTGGAGACAGAGAGAAGGACCCCACACAAGAGAAAAATGAGAAGTAGGAAGAGAAGGCGTATATAAGGAAGGAGCAAAAAGGGGGGGGGCAAAGATGAGAGTGGTGGATTGAGAGAATAGGCCCATGTGGCCTGGCCAGGGGAAGCCCCCTGGAAGAGTGAGCTGGAGGTGGCAAGGAGCCATGGTGGCTGACAGAAGAGTGGCCTGTGTGGGGTGTGGCACTGCAAGGTGGCATAGTGAGCTGGTACCAGGAGATGTCCAGGGATTGGGAAAGCTGATTTGTGCATCAGCAATTGTGGAAGAAATCTGAAGAGCCTTGGAGAAGTGGAGCAGCTGGGAACACTGGAGAAGAAGCAAAGAGAAGACACTGGAGAAAGACTGGACTTTGCAGAGTGCCTGCCTCAGGTTTGGAGGGGCAAAGGGCACCATGTTGGACATGTGTCATTGTGACCTGTGGGACTGAACATGGTGACTGGGGTAAGATAACTGGCCACTTGTGGCATTAAGAACTTTTCGTTTTCCTGGTTAATTTCCCTTATTAATAAAACCCTGTTGTTTGAACTGCTTTTGTCTGGCAACTGCTTGGCACAGGTGTTGCAGACCTGTGGCTTGTTAGTTAGAGGTTTCTGGCCCCTTTACACCAGATAGCAAAACCAATAAAGATCCTATGCAGATTGGTGAGCCTGATGCATTCCCAACAATTGGCAAGAAGGGCTCTTTACATTACAATCAGCATCGAGAATGGGCTAGCTCCCCACCATCCATGCCAGCTTTCTCAGACACCTCCTGCCACACTCTTCCAAATTTCCCAGTTTTCATACCCCTCCAGTTCCAGCTAGAGATCAAAACTCCCTTTGTGTTCCTGCCTTGGTCTCGGGAAGCAAGCAGGCACACACAGTCGGCCAGATGACAGCTCTGTGGGGAGTGTGCATGGGATGCAAAAGCAGACTCACTCCTTAATAAGGTAAATATTTGCTAAGTCCCCACCAGGCACCGGGCCCCATTCCAGGTACTGAAAGGAATCAAACCAATAAGGATGTTCAAAGGCTGGAACGCGGAGACTGCAAGAAGGACCCATGCCACCTGCACTCATCTCCTGTCCCTCAGAGCTGCTTTCGGGAGGGTGGGTTTGGGCATGACACCCCCCCCACCTCCTTGTGATTCAGTCTGGGCCGGATAAACCACCCCACCTGGGAGAATGCGGGTGCTCGCCCCCTAAGAGAGCGCGCTCTGGAAACTGCAAATACCAATCCCAGGAGCCTGCAGTTTAGAATGCACAGGTGGTGCCCTCAGGAGCTTGTCTGTTTCTTATTTTCTTCCCACTTGAAAGTGATTAGGATTTTCTTCCATTGGGGCGCCCTACCCACTCCTGACCCCGAAAGGCTCAGGAAATTACAAAGCAAGTTTCCCAGCAGATGCTTTTACCAGTGTCAGTGTCCTACGTACGCAACTGCCACGTTGTTCTTGCTGCTTCTTGAAAACTAGATGCACCAGGAAGGACAAGGAGCCTGGGGGGGGGGGGG
>PVHY01027318.1:0-16361 GCA_004024945.1 Uropsilus gracilis
AGATTACCAAAGAACTAAAGGCGGATTCCATGTCAAAACAGTGAACTGTAACATTCAAAAAGTCTGGTGTGATGGCGCATGCCTGTAATCCAAGCACTGGGAGGCAAGAGGCCAGGGATCGCTTGAGTTCCCAGGTTTGAGACTATCCCCAGCAACATACTGAGACACCTGGTCTTGAAAAAGCAGCCAGGCGCAGTTGTGGGCACCTCAAATTCCAGCTACCTGGGAGTCCAGCTCCCTGGGAATCCCTTGAGTCTGTGGGTTCGAGACAACCCCTAGCAACATAGTGAGACCTAGTTTCTAAAAAAAAAAAGATCTCACATTTAGGAGAATGGGCTCTGACCTACCACTAATTCACTATTGGTAGGGCTGCGTAGACCAATAGTGCTTTGCTGCACCTCTTTGCTGCACCTCAATCCCCTGATCTCCACATCAGAGTAAGTTTCCCGCATTCTTCTCTGTATCAGTCCTTTGTTTGACAATTCCACACTTTAACATGCTTTGTATTATTATTTGTTCACCTGCTCTTGATCTATGCTCTCCACTAGGACATCTGAACCCCTGTCCACTATTCTGAAGCCCCATTTTATATGCAGGATCTGTCACATTGTTAGCATTCAATAAATATTCATTTAGTTAATGAATAAATGGATATGCAAGTAACCTAATTTTCATATTTTATGGATTTTCATTTACTCAAAGTGAAAACAAAAGCAATTATGTGAAAGAAGGATTAGTTCCCTGAAATGAGGAAATAGATGATTAAGTGAAAAATCCTATTTATCAGTCACTCTTCCTATTATATTTTCTTTAGCATCATATAGGTCACATTTTATTGCTTTATACATTTGCATTTTTAAAATACCCTGGGTAATAATATGAACTCTAAAATAGGAAGGTTTTTCTCAATTTTCTGGCACTTTGTATTTCTAGCATCTCTTACCAGATCTGACAGATCATTTTAATTAACATGTAAGTTAATGATCTAATTTGTAAATCTAGGCTAGTTTCTTCACTCTCATTGTGCTTTTTTTGTTCATTGGAGTAATTGCATTATTTCTGCTTGGTCCAACTATCAACCCCAGAGAACTTAAGATTAAATTAAAACCTAAAAGTGTGAAAATAATTTAAATAGCTCTACAAACATAGTTTTTTTTTCCTATTAGCAGAAACTATCAAGTAAGGTCTTTATAATTGACTGCCATTAGTCATTATTCTTCAGTATATAAGACGGTGCTGATGGGTTCATCAATGGTCCTGGTCTCATTCTTGTACCATTCTATAGCCATTAAACTCGCAACAAATTGGGCCATCCCAGGTATTAGACAAATCACAGATAATTGCACTGCTTCATGCCTTGGCTCCCTTCCCCTTCTTCCTCTTCACTTATTCTTCCCTCTGCTCCCTCCATTCTCTTTCCCTCCCATTTCCTTCTCTCCCCTCCTTTCCCCTCCTCTCTTCCTCTTCATATCTCCCTCTCTTTTTTAGTGACTTTGGCTGGAGTTTTTTTCTGCTCTTCCTTATTTGAGTTCCAAATAGTTAAAATCATGTCTCTATTAGCTGCTCTGTAGTTGTTTCTGACCCTGAATTGGAAAGGCCAGTCTCCTGCAAGCACTCTTCTAGAAAGATACAGATTGATCCTTTGTGTTGATCTCTGTGCTGAGAGCTTCTGGACATGGCAAATATAATTACGCAATAAAAGATGTTTATGGCAAATCCTGATGTTTTTTTGCTTAGAGTTTTGACCTATCTGGTCAAACTGCCATCATTCCAGAATTATCTCCCATCTTCCTTCATTCTAATCAAATCAAACTTTGCTTTTTCCCCCAAGTAATCTTAGTGCTTTCCTGAATCCTTGCTTCCTGCATTTTCTTCCCCTAAACTCAGCTCACCTGTTACCTCCCCCATGAGACTATTTTAGATCACCTAAATTTGAAATAATCTGAATTCCTATACCACTCTCATTTCTCTTATATGGTTTTTGTCTTTCTGCCTTATCTTAGTTATTTACAGAATTTCTTATCTCTTATGACAACTAATTATTTGTTTTCAGAACAATTTCTTCATCATCTTTATATCTTATAGGGTATTCAGTATTTGCAGTTTTAGTAAGTAAATATTTGTGACATCAGATATCATACATTTGGAATTTAGTACATGTTATTAGTAATAGGTAATACCTGTCATCCCTTTTGAAATATCAGTGGGGAGCTAGAAAGATAGTTAATGAACTTGCACATAACATAGGGAGCTTTTGACTCAATGTTCATCCAGGTGCCCATGGCTTAATTTATATGCATGACAGATTCACGGCAGGAAAATTAATTTCACGTTGAGTAAGAGATGAAATCTACAACTAGAGAGCATCAGCACCTCCTAGTGGGAGGGGCTCGAAAATGCAGGTGTTGATAGAGATGTCTTTACTGTTAAAAGGTAAGGACAAAGAAAGTGTATCTCTGATTTGGGGGAGAAAGATTCTTTTCACATAATACCCATAAGTTCAAGATGCAGTGAATGAGTATCCGTGAAAGTCATACATACAGGATGGGTCCACAGACCTGGCTAAACCTAGAGAAGCATTACCAGAGAAACCTGTGAATGACAGCCAAATTTGAGAGCTGAAAATAGACAGGAGAGTATTTGACATTGGGATTAGCAAAGCTGGCAACATCCAAGAGGACTGAGGGCCTAAGACAAAGATGTAATGGTGAAATGAGCAACATGGTTGCTGAGTTTGGGAATGATAATCAAGAAAAGGACTAAGGTAGGGATTGGTCAGGTAAGTTAATAAACATAAGAGCCCAGAGAATGTGAGATACAGCTCAAGACTTCCAAGACCATGCTCACCAAGAAGCTCATTAGAGTCAATAGCACTTGTTTCTACACTCCACTTAGGACATCAGAAAACCAAATTATTGCTTCTTTTGCTCATTCATGAATGTGCCAGAAACAAACATTACTGAAAGATATATGGAATATTTGGTTCCAAAAAGATATATATTATCTCTGGTTATTGTAAAGATATCAATTTCCTTCCACCTGCAATTAAAGTTTGAATGAACTTTTTTTTTGGCTAAATGAATGTCAAGATATAGGAGAATAAAGGCCAGGCATGGTGGTGCATGCCTGTAAGTGGCAGCCTAGGAAGCCGTGGTCAGGGCCGGGAAAATACAGAAACCAAACGGTTTCACTAATATATGGACAACCAAACGAAAGTACACAACTAGGGGAGGGGACCAGCTGGAGTGGCCAGGGAGGGCAGGTGGTCGGTGACCTCTGGGGATCACAATGATGTGAAATATATATATATTATTTAAATTAAAAAAGAAAGAAATAGTGACCTTACTAATAAAATACAAACCAAATACAAACCAAATACAAATCAAAGTAATATGAAATATTTTTCAGCAGTCACATATTTTTAATGATATTCTATGTTGACTAAGTATTTGGTAGGAGAAATGCTTTCATTCTCTGCTGGCAGCTTTCTGATGAGAAGCTTTCTGATCCACCAGATCTATGAATCTGACATTAGATAGCAAGAGCCTTAAAAATGCTTGCATCCATAAAATACATTTTAATATTTATCTTTATTTAAGTATATATGTATATATTTTTTTACATTGTTATATTCCTCACAGTTCTCCCACAACCTGTCCCCTTTGAACCACCATCTTAAAAAAGAAAAAAGAAATTGTGGTACATATACTCAATTGAATACTACTTGGTTATTAAAAAGATGAAATAGTGTCTTTGGGAACAAAAATGGATAAAGCTTGAGATGACTGAAGTAAAATAGTTCAGAAGTGAAAGAAAATTACTGGATGGTTTCACTCATTTGTGGAAGATAAATAATGGAAGAAAAAAATCAGCAAACACCAAAAAAATAACTCCTAGACTGTAAGGAAAAAAAAGTGGTTTCCGGGGGGGGGGAAGGGAGGGAAAAGTGGGAGGGGGTAATGGGATAGGGTATGGCACTGGAGGTTTGGAGGGTGAATGGAGCATGTATACATTAGAGGTGTGAATAATAATTATGTAATTATAAATTAATGATAAATCAATAAAATTTTATTTTAAAAAATGTTTACATCCAAGCCAGAAACAAGTTCCCTTGAGTTCCAGAAGCTCCAGAAGTAAGGCGTGCTTACCCCTGCTGGAGTCTGTCCAATGGTAGTGTGGGAAAACTTGGGATGCCTGGAGAACATCCCCCACCCAGCCCCAAATCTCTTCCTAGACACAATGGTTGGGTTTGGCCTGACACTGCAGAATCGTGGGACCATCTGTGTCTCAGGAACTCAGACATGGACTTTTCTGTGCTTTTTACAAAGGAGATGATACCTAAGATAGCCCAGAACAATTCACTTCAAAAAATAAAGAGGAAAAAGTGAGTGCCCAGTGGTGGAGTTGGGGTGCTTCTGATTAGAATACACAACACAACGTGCAGAACACATTGTGTTCTGTCCCAGCTTCAGCTCTGCCTCACACTAGCTGTACCCTGCCAAATGACTTAACCCTATGCTCCAGTCTTCTCACCTGTAAAGTGGAGGGTAACAGTACCCACCTTTGTCAGAGTATTAAATAGTGATCCTGCTGCAGCACAGATCAGAAATGCTTTCAAATGATATTAGTCTCATTGTTCTTCTCCTGATTCAGGAGGTGGAAAGAACCATGACTCATCAGTCAATAAAATATGTGGGTACCATGCAGAGGTCAAGACCAAGACTAGGCTGCCACCCAACTTTATTTTCAAGGTGGTTTATTTTGTCCCCCTCACACATGCAGTTTGTAGAGACTCAATGTCACTGTTTTCCTGCTGCGGGAATGTAGGTGAATAAACTAGGTTCCAAGCCTTGAGTGAAAGCTTGTTATGGGTGAATGTTAATGTATACCAAAAATTCCCTTGTTAAATTCCTAACTCCCTCTATGATAGTGCTAGAAGATGGGATATTTGGGAGTTAATTAGGTTGTGAGGTTACAGTCTCAAGAATGTGACCAGTGCCCCTATAATGAAGAGACAGAGAAGTTTGTTCTTCCCTCTGCTCTTACCACATAAGGACACAAGGAAGCAGCCCTCTGTAAACCAGGAAGTGAACCCTCACAGATGCCAGATCTGCCAGCTTCATGATCTTGGATTTCCCAGCCTCCAGAACTATGAGAAATAAACACTCTTTAAGTCATTTAGTCAATGGTATTTTGTGGCAGTAGCTCAAACTGACTAAGAGCACTGATTAGAGTTTCACTTGGAGCAGTGTTGGTGTGAGAACCAATGACTAAATGTAGACAGTGTCCTACTTCCTTTTCCACCAAAAACTCTGGGTCCAAGCCAGCTTATTCCAGAAGCTCTGACAGACCTTCACAAAACAGAGCAAGTAGTGGCCTTGCTCCAGGCCAGGTACTAGGCTATGAACCAGGCCTAGCTACCTTGAGGCTGTTGAATATTGGAGTAACCTGCTCAAATCTGTGCCCGCTCCTACACTCTCCCAGGAGCCCAACCTAGCTTTCACATGTGGAGTTCCCTATAGGAATTGATACTAGGAAGTTCTGCTCTCAGTTTCCCAGGACAATGGTGGCCCAAAACTCACATAACTTTCATATCTTACAAGAATCCAGACAACTTGGACGAGTGACTGTGGTAGGAGAAATCAAGGTGTACTCTTGGCTGTGGATATGCTTCAGGAAGTGTGTAACTTCAACCAGGACAGAGTTCCATCTCCTATTGCCTCATAAACTAAGCATGAGGGAGAACAGCTCCTTCTTCAGGTAAAGTAAAGGACTGACTTAGGATCTTTCCTCACTCTACAGGGACCAATGAAACCATGGAGCTTTGGAATAATGTCCAGTTCCAATCCCCTGCTTCTCAAGGTCAAAAAAAAGATAACACCCCAAAATCTGAACCTGGAGCTGAAACCATTAGGGTTACCCAAAGGAGGAATTTGCAAATGGCCAGGTTTGAGAAATCAGGTAACTAAGAAAAGAACCAAGGAGAAAGACCATCAACTTGGAGATTGCCCAAGCCCACAATCAGGAAGCAGAGACTTAATCATCACAAACAGCAAAAAAAAAGCAGAAACCTACAGGACACAAAGTCAGATATGGAGGAGTCAAAGGCAGATACATCTGAGTATATGGTTAGGTTAGTTCGAGACAAACTTCAGAGTCCAGATTCCAAGCCTGACATCTCTATGTGAAATTCTGAGACAATTCCATCATCTCAGGCCAGGACAATGGTCTTAAACAGAAGCTCCTCAGACAAGGACCCCATCAATCCCTCTTGGGAAAACAAGCACTCAGTTTACAATGCTGATTAAGCACAAACATATGATGGTTGCCGTGTCAGGTACTGCAATGCAGCTATGAGTGAGCCTGGCTTATTCTGTTCTCAAAGAGCTTCCAGGTAGCAGGAATTACAGACACTGGGAGTTACAGGTGCAGAGAGTACTGCAAAGAAGACAAGATAGGAAGAAAACAAAGCATCTTCCCTACTTCTTCACATTATTCTTCAATAAAGAAAAGTTGAGGTTGGGTGTGGGGGCACACACCTGTAATCCCAGCTATCTGGGAGGCTGAAGCTAAGAATCACTTTAGCCGGTGGGTTCGAGACTACCCCAGGCAAAATAGTGAAACCTGGTTTCTGGGGAAAAAAAAGAAAAATTGAAAATATTTTCTATGGAAAACACGCCTCCTAAAGTGTTTTAGTTCTTGTTTTTTTAAGAGGAAAATTTGAAAATAGTTTTCCAATTTAAGAGCTATCTAACCCTAGTCTCACAGGAGATTAAACCAAAAAAAAAGTTCTTTTAAGGGAAGTAACTGGCTTCATGATGGTGATTTATCATAACATCCCAGCTGCTCAATAATTCATTTCCATTTTATCATCCATGAATATCTAAGTCCTTCCTTACTTTACCTATTTACTACGTGATTCTCTTGCTGAGTTAAATAAAACTTGTTATGAATTCATTCCTAATCTCTCAATCTCTACCTGTCAGTTATGGAAAATCCTTATATCAAATCTTCTCCCAGAAGTGACTCCCTTCCCGGCACCACTGAGTTCTCCTCCCCTGGATTGTTTCCAACCCCATTAGGTCATTCTTGAGAGGGTGGTCAGAAATGGTAGAAAATCCTATCTTGTTGACAACTCCCTTTGCCAGAATCTACCCACATATTTCCTTAGCCAAGTCCAGCCCCTTTCCTGCCTGTACCTTCAGGCCCAGTAAGGCCACAGCCTGGTGTCTGGCATGCAGGGCAGACCTGTCACTAATAAGGCCTTTCCTATGCACAGTTTCTTGGTTTGTGAGGCTGTTTCACAGATGTTTACTAATGAGGTACAGCAATCTCCCAGTAGCCTCCATCCATGAGACCCACACCTGGGAGGATGAGCCTCTGGCTATCGCTTCTGCCACTGGACACCAGGTTCCCAAGGAGGGGGAAAGGTCACCCAATTTCTAAAGGTTCCTAATGTCCTGAATAGTAGTAATTCAGTGCAGTCTCCATCCAGCGCCAAACTACCCACAATGGCAATCAATAAATGTCAGACAAACTAGTAGGAACTCTGCTTGTTTTCCAGCTCACTTCTGTTTCACCGTCTGCCTCCTTTGCTTTTTAAGATTTGACTTTACAAGTCTTGCACTTTGCAATTTCACTCAATAATGTATTCTGGATCCTTTTAGGCATGATCATTGTAATGATTTCACTCTATTTAGTTAGGAGAACATTATTTCTTCAACCCAACTTTCAGTTCTTTTTAAAGACTAATATTATAAAAAGATTTTTAAAACTTAAATAAGGAAATACATAAAGACCAACCACATACAATTGAAAGTAAGCTCCCACTCGTTTTAAGTGGGATTGATATCTTCTAGGGGGGGTACTTCCTCAACACTCACTCTATGTCCCTCCAGGTTTGCTAAACGGCCAAGAGTGGCCAAATTCCAGGCTATGGTCAGCCTTTTCTACCTTCCCTGATGTCTGTACCTGTGCAATTAGATACTTTCCACTTCAACAACCAAGTGAGATCTGCTTTCTAGAAAAAGCCTAGCCTTCCACTTTCTAGCTCAACTCATCTTCTTGGTTGCCTGGCACCTACCTACCTTAGATAATATTCCATGAGACTCTGAGTGGTCAGTCAGGGCTTACTGGTACTTGGGAGCAAAGTCCAAACCAGCCACAGAAGGCCTGTGGATCCCCCTCCCCTTCCCTCCCAGATCCACTTACCTGTTGATCTTGGAGTAGCTATAAGGAGCAATACTGGTGATTTCTGAGAGCTTGAGACATGTCCCAGGTCTTCCCCAGCCTTCCTGGAATATCCTGGTATGTACTGTGGTGATGGTTTTGATAGTATCCTGATGACACACTTTAAGAAGTGCGAAGATACTGGAGTTCTGCCCATACGACATTTATGGACAATGTGTTGAGAATATTGAACCAATGACATAAGCTGACAACTTTTGCCCACCTAAAGTGAAGACCAATTCTCCTGCATTATATGTAAACTTTGTGCTTGTGGGCAATGAACACAGATCTAGGCAGGTCACCATGTCAGATACTGTGAACTTTCTAGAAAAGACACAGAAGAGCCTCCTAAATTTTCCCAAGTCAGTGATGAAAAATCATCAGAGGACAATGGCAAACAGCTTCAGAAGACAATAACAGATGCTTTGAATGCAAATTAATTTTTCAGGCTGTCTAGAACTACTTGACTAAGAAACTCTGAAGGAGAGACCACAGGAAAAGGAGGAAACAGAAAGACAGGAGCTCTCAGAAGCATGAATGGAGTAGTCCTGAAAGACAAATTCAGTCAGTTAATATCAACGACTGAAAACACATATATGGACAACTAACTTCTGACAAAAAAGTTAAGAGCATACAATGGAGAAGGAAAGTCTCATCTAAGAAATAGTGTTGGGAACACATGACAGCCATGTGCAAAAGGATGTTATTATATATATATTATAACAACCATAGAGTATGTTATTATACTATTATACTATAGCATAAAGTATAATCAATTCAAAATGGATTAAGGACTTCAATGTAAAACCTGAAACCATAAAATACCTGGAAGAAAATATAAGTGATAAATTCCTTGACATCAGTTTTGATGTCTTTGTGGATTTGCCTCCAAGAGCAAGAAAAACAAAACAATAGAAACAATAGGACTGCATCAAGCTACAAGATTTCTGTGCCATGAAACCACTGTTATGACAGTTATCATGCCCCTGTAGGGAGGAGGGTCACCTGTATGGGCCCGAAGACCTGAGGTAATCTGCAGGTTTGAATCCGATTCTATGGCAAATGTGCCCTGAGCACCCACAACCGTAGCACATCAGCAGCTATTGTCTCTTTGTTTTCATCTTTTTTTTTTTCAGTTTAATTACTATTAATTGATTGTTTTCAAGTAGATAAAACATGATAGTTGGTGGGATTTTTCTTCAAATAAAGTTTCACTTAATTTTTTAAAAAATGTTGATTTTGCCAGGCACGGTGGCTCGTGCCTGTAAGCTTCAGCCTATGAAGCGGTAGAGGCTAGGGATCGCAGTTCGAGTCCCACTGGGGGCCCGTAGCGAGACCTAGTTTCAAAAAATAGCTGGGTGTGGTGGCGCGCACCTGTCATCCCAGCTACCTGGGAAGCTGAGGCTGGGGATTGCTTAGGTCCATGGTACTCCGGGCAATGAAAGCCTGTGGTTCCACGGGCAAAAGTAGTGAGACCAAGTCTTAAAAAAAAAAAAGGGGGGGGGTTGATTTTAAGACAAATGTCTCACAAGTAATCACACCCCTTCAATTTAGAGACTCCAATAGGACCCAGTTCTTAGTACTGTCAGTATTGTACCCAAAGAGTACTTAGTGTGTGGCAAAGATTTCTTGAACATCTAAAAAAATTTGCTCACTGGCTTATATATGTTCATGCACATAATTACCCCTTTAAAAAACTCATTGACTAGCATTTTATACTTGTTTGCTTAATGCGCAGAGCTCCATGCTAAATATCTTTGCACCATGAACTATGTTTATTTTATGTTTACTAGCCCTGTACTTTATGCCTTGGTTCTTCCATATTACCAAGAATTACAGTGATAATAACTGAGGAAGGGGTAATTCTCATACTCACCTCTGGAACTTCCAAAGATGTGAAACTCACAAATATGTGAGTTGCTAATTCAGCATAACTGATAACCTTACCATCTGATAATCTTTACTAATTTTAAGTTATGTTAACTAATAGTTCTGTAAATTTTTCCCAAAAAACAGTTGAGTGGATGTCATGTGCTCAATGATTTACTAACCTCTAAATTATCACTTTTTCTAGAACAGTTTGTGTGCTTATTATCATTTGAGACACTCCAGATGACTTGAAGCTACTAAAGTAAGTGTCCAGACTCTTGTCTGAGGGTTTAGAGACAGCAGATAATAATCATATGTGAAATAAATGCCATTAAAAGGAAAATCAAATAAGATTAAAAATATTAATAACAATATGAAATCTTCCTAAGACCCAGTACTATCATTATTTGCTTAGGCAGAAGTTAATGGAATTAGTCTAGTAGGAAAGTGGCTTCAGTGTCAAGAGCATATATTAATCACAATAGAGCCCATGCCAGATAATTCAGTGGAGATAAGTTAATACAAGGATCCAGTCATAAAAGTAATGGAAATTTTAAGACTCAACAAAGGACAATGAGATAACCCAGAGCTTTGCAACAGCAGGAAGTTGCTACACCATATTATCAAAACCCAGAAGCCAGAAAAACAGGGCAGAGACTGGAATCTCAAGACATTCCCTAAAGCAAAGAGAAGATATGACTTTGCATTTTTTCATCTTTTTAATTTTTTTTCCCTCCAATCCTCCTCTCAGGCTCCCAGCTGCTAAAATGCAAACGGAAGTGAGTTGGCCAGGGAGCTGAAGAAATGCAGTCTCCAAGGACAGAGCTTCTGGGACTCAGAGATGAGCAAGAGGAAGTAAATATGGGATCTCAGGTCAAATAAGCAAATAAGAAGCATGGTAGACCAGCACAGAGTAAGAATTCTGTCCTAAAAAGGACATTTTTCCACTCATGGAAGAGAGCTCAAGGCATTGGTCTCTCCAGATTTTCAAATTTCTTGCCTTAAATTTTAGTGTCCTCCTAAGTAGGTCCATAACAGAGGCTTCAGACCCACTTGTACTTCTCACTCAAAATCTCTATTTGAACCTTGACCGATAGTTTTCATATTTCATCATCTTTGTCCTTGGAGGCTGATCTAAACTCTGATCAGTTTTGAACTCTCGGTGCTTCTTCAAAGACTCTGGACTTTGTGGCCCTATCAGACTTCTGACCTTTGCCCAACCTCATGGAAATGTTTCACTTACCTATTCCAGCTCTTCTTTCCCAAAATCAGTGAATAGATAATAGTATGTTAAATTGTAGTGCTTGTTAATGTCAAGACTAAACAATCAAGTATCTCTATCAAATATTGGGAGAAACAAAGAGAAAATGTGGAATGGTGTAAGCTAAATCTTCATCGAACACAGGAAGTTAGTAGATAACATTTAACTTTGATAATGGTGTAAGCTAAATCTTCATTGAACACAGGAAGTTAGTAGATAACATTTAACTTTGATAAGCTGAGATGAAATCACATGAGTATATACAATTAGAGACTTGAATTAAAAAGTGAAAATTAAAAAGAAATAAGATGATTGTCTTTGGACAGTAAAGCTGCAAGGGGAAAAGGTAAAAGTATGATCCATTTAATGATTCATTATATTTACTGTTGTTCTTTGATTGTTTTTAACCATCACAGATTCTGTCTTCAGGTTTTACACTTGTTCCCTCTACCTGGAATCTGCTCCCTCACTTCCTGCTGGTTTTTACCAGAACACTTAGGCTTTCTCTGAGGGCCCTACGAAAGAGGGTGACTTCTCCCCATTTGGTGCTTGACTACTCTCCATGCCACTTGTTACTTTTTAACACCGGATACATTTTCTTACTCCTTTTGCTTCTTTTCTGTCTGCCCCAATTATATGGCAATCTCTCTTAGGCCAGAGACTTTGTTTGACTCACTGTTAAATAAATACCCAGGTTGACAGTAAGTGGCATGACTGACTAACAACGCGAATAGATAGGGGGTGGGGGAGACTAGGTGAAAAAAAATTAATGGCCAATAATTGTTACAGGAAAACTGTCACTTTTTTGTATGCTTTATTTTGTTATGTTTCATACTGAGATAATTCTTGGAGGATTCAGTATGCCTGAAGTTTTCCAAGTGGGTTACTTTTGTACACTTGTCCTTTAGAGAGTCTTTTGAGTTCAGTTTAATGAAGCATCCAGCTGGTCCAATTCAGGAAACTGACATCACTGGGAAAAGAGAAAAGAAGTTCCCTTGGAAAAACACTTCCGTATCCATGAGAATACACTTTCCTAGCGTGTCACACAAGAAAAGAACCTTTAAAATGAGGGCAAAGCTCACTGAGAAATTACATAACCGAAAAATACATATATTTATTTTTATTGAGGTAACATTGTTTAGAAACACAATGTCTTAATTTGTTTTCTTAAAGTTGTATATTCAATTATCAAATTCTAACAAGCTAAAGAACTAAAGACCATATGCTTACTAAATATACTAATCTTTAGATAAGAATTTTAAAACTGCACCTTTTAAGGACCTTAAATTCATTGTAGTCAATGCATTCTTTTCCGATTTCTTAGGGAAAAGCAAGTATTCCCTCACAAAAGAATCCACAGATATTCCAGCCTCAAAACAACCCACTCTCTTCAATCATCAAAGGATATCACTTGCATTGGTGGTAGGTCTGGTTAGACACCATGTTTTTGAAGAAGTGTGAACCCATGCCACTAAAACAAAGTGATATAAACCCACATTGCCTCAATAAAAATAACTTAATTTTAAAATAAACTGTCACCTACTAAAAAGAAGGACTTTGCTGGTGAGTCCTCCCACTAATGTGGCTGAATCACTGACACGATCAGATAGGTAAGACCCAGAATGCAGAGGAAGACATACCAATCTGGGTGTTCAAGATCAACTTCACCATTTGCTATGGTGCCAGGTGTCACTTTGGAGAGATCTCCTTGCTCTGAGCACTGATCCCCATCAAGTCTCAATTTTTTCATCTCTACAGCAGGAACAATGGAACCTGCTTCACAGTGTTACAAGGATTAGATGAAATCATATACCAAAAATGCCACTGTGCCAACAATGAAAGTATTCAATAAGAATTGGGTATTTTTATGATTGTCACCATTATTGGGTAAGTAGGATATTTTGCAAAGTTAGGAAATGTCTTCCAGAAACAAATAAATATTAGATTCTAAATGCAATGCAATAGCCACCATTTCATCCATATTGTCCTTGCAAACTGTCCATCCTCAGGATGCTTTGAGTCAATAGGTTTAAACCTTAATTATACATCTCTTCTATTAAGCATAGAAGATGCTTAATTTAAAATAAACATGCACCATGTTGGTAGACCTGTGCTTTGTTGTAGATCCAGATGTTCTGTTGGTACTTCTGATGCTGTTTCTCATAAAATCTTAAATTATAGGATCACCAACAGTTCTCCCTCTATCGACTGCCATTTTCTGAGTGGTAGCTAAATTTTAAGGTAACCAAAATCTGTGTTTAGGCATTAGGCAGGCCAAGCATTACCCAGGAACTTGACCAGAAATTTCTACAAGGAAAAAACCTGCTACCTTTTGCTCTTTCTTTCTGGGAAGAAATATGAATAGGTTTCCAATCAAGTCACTGACTAGAAAGAGGCCCAGGTGCTTCAGAGTTGCCAGATACATTAAAGATGTCTTACTAAATCTGAATTTTAGATAAACAATAAACAAATTTTAGGATACATATTAACCCAATGTTGTATCATAATGTGAAATTCAAATAGATTTTTAATTGCTTTATCTGGCAATCCTACCCAGATAGAGAAATAACCACCAACCTCCACAGTTTGTCCCCCATGTTGCTATCTTTCCTATGAAATTATGGGTGTCTCAAAGTTGACCCTTCACCTTTTGGACCTTGTACCTGGCACAATACAGTTGCTCAATGAATGTGTCTGGAATGAATGATGTATTTAAATCATTGAGGGCTAGACTGTATTTAACTCAGTGAGGGTAAAGCTGTCAGATTGCAATAGTAGGCTGCCCTGAGCCAAATAACAATGAGTTTCTAATCCTGTAACTTGTCCAGATTCTCAGCATCACTATGGACAGGACAAGGGAAGGCAGGTAATCTGAATTGTACAACCCATAGACCTCAAGCATAATAATAAACAACACCAACACTGGACATGGTGCTGAGACTCAATAGGGAATGAAAGACTCTGGATGGAACTGGAGAAGTAGCCAATGCTACTTCATTCCAGTTCAAGGTTGCCAACCAGAAATAGCCATTCTCAGCATGACCAGATAATCCAACTTTTTTTTTTTTGAGACTAGGTCTCACTATTTTTACCCATGGAACCGCAGGCTCACGTTGTCCAGGGTACCTCGGACTCAAGCAATCGCCAGCCTCAGCTTCCCAGGTAGCTGGGTTACAGGCACGTGCTACCGCGCCCAGCTATTTTTGGGGGCTAGGTCTCGCTGTGTTGCCCTGAGCAGGACTCAAACCGTGATCCCTAGCCCCAGTCACTTCATAGGCTGAAGCTTATAGGCATGAGCCACCGTGCCTAGTTTATAATCCAACTTTTTAAGTGAGGTTAGAAGTCCATGTATTCATGTGAAATTGCACAATTTTCAGTTACAGACAGCTAGTTCAAAAATGATTTTATTAATAATATCTGGCAAAAAAAAAAACCCACATCTGCAGGCTGAATTTGGGCTCCATAGACTTCAGTTCACATCTCTGAGCTTTGTAACTCAAATTTTGTATTTCTGCAGAGTTGCTGATCTGTTCATAAACTATTTTGATTTACTGCTGCACTAAATGAGTAACTTGAAGACATCACACCACTTTTATGGCTATTCAGTTCAGCTGTTTTTAAAACAGTTCTGAAGAGATCAAGGACAAAGGACCAGTCATCCTATTTTTACAACAGCACATTTCTCTCTCAGTCTTGGCCACTCCTCCTGCCTATTGAGTTATTGGTTACATAAAAATTGAAAGAGGGGAAGCTGAATATGGGTGGTGCAACAGAAACTCATCTTAACTCCTGGAAAAGCAACCCAGCATAGGATCTTTGGCGATCATGAAGCATCTATATTGTTGGTACTTGTAAGATCATAAAGTTTTTAAATATTTAAATCTTTAAATATATATTAAATATATGTGGATATATGTATCTTTTACAGTATCTTTCATCTTGTCAATCGCAAATAAGTTGATTACCATTTCTTCTCCTATTTGCTTGGTCTCGATTCTTCCTCATGGAGTATTTATTCCTTATGGGTTTGTGTATTTTTACAGTGAGCACATATTCAGTAAAGTTTCATTTCATTTTTTTTTTTAGGGGACAAGTCTGCCTATGGGAATCCCATGCATCCTGTTACAGTAGTGTTGCTAAAGATTTGTAATTTGCTTCAGATTTCACTGAGTTGTTACCATTTTTATGTTCTCTCTTAGATTAAAGGTTCTGGGACTACTTGGACAAATACAAATTTGAACACCTACACCAGACACGAACCTGACTCTAAAGGGCAGAGAAGTATTTGGGGTCACTTCCCTAGTTGAGTACACAGTTTGGGATCACTTCCCTAGTTGAGTACACAGTACTGGCCCTTTTTTTACTCGAGTTTACATCCTGTAAGTGTTCTAGCACTTATATCTCTAGTTTGCTAACCTTCTACTGTCCAATGAACATAAATATTAAACCCCCAGTCATTAGTCTCTTCAATCTATTTTCAGATCAATAGCTCCCTGAGCCATTGTGACCTCAGATCACCTAGTTACACAGCTGGCTTCACAACCTTTCATTGTCTTTGGTGGCCAGGGAGGGAATTCTTGTTCTTTATTTTGAGCTCAGTTATTGCATTTAATTTTTTTTTTTTTGCAACACTTTGTCCAGTATTTATATGTACTTGGCCTGAGAAAAGAGTATCTCACTAAAGCACATTATCAGAACACGGGAAAAAATATATTTTCCTATTAAATGAAAAAACAAAAATTACTTGACAAAATTCTTATCAGAAAATAGTGTTTTCCATTCCTTAGGATAAGCTCTGATGTGAAATATAGACATGTGATCTACAGACATAGGGACACAAGGAAGTGGGCAGGATTTAAAAGGCAGATCAAAGAAATATTTAAGTCAATTGCATCTGTGGCCTAGTGTGTTAACATCTCTATTTATGCAGAGACTCCCAAGACAGTGATTTGTGTTGTTGCTTGGTGCATTAAGATGTATGATGGGGAAAGGTTGTAAAAAA
>PVHY01027320.1:0-16352 GCA_004024945.1 Uropsilus gracilis
TTTTTTTAATTTTATCATATCTATTTATTAGTTTTTATGAGTGCTCATGTATCACTTTGAGTTTCTTTTCCCTGTTTTCTTGTACTTGCTTGATTTTCTTTATTCTAGTAATTTTGAGCTCCATCTAAGAGTGAGGTAAAGATATTCAATTTCTTTTTCATGTATTCTGGGGATTTGTTTTCTCCTTATGAGGTTATATTTCCTTGTCTCTAGGTGTCATGTATTGTACTGTTTATTTATTTTTGATCTGTTCATTTTGCTGCATTATAATATTATTTTAAAAGTATATTGGCAGTAACTCATAATTTTAATTAATTTTGTTTATTCCAGTGATGATATGAAGTTGTTGCTGATTTTATTCTTTTGATCTTTGTATCTTCTAGAGATCCTGAAATTTGATCTTGCAGTTGCTGATTCATTGGGTGGTCTATGGGCTTAGACTGAGGATGGAGTAACAGCTATAATGGGCTGGTGGGGTAATCTGGGTCATGGTTGTGACCTAACAATATTGCTACTTCCTGTGGTTCCAGGTGAAATTCTGCAGCCTGTGCACTGACAGTGTACTTCACTAGGTCAGTATCAGTTTTGTGAAGTGGAGAAAGATTAGATCAATCCCCTACCCCTTGTCTTGGTTCTTTTTATTAAGGACATGGCCTATGAGGAGCATCTCAGGAAGTGCTTGCCCTCTTATCAAAGGTATATTCTTCTACTCCGTTTATAGTTCCCATCTTATGAGCTCCTGGTTAAGCTTGCACCATTTCACATGTGTGTCTCCACATGCACAATACCCTGCCTCTAGTCATTTCTCTCCATCTAATAGATCGTAGATGTAACCACTCCCTTCACCACCAAATCAAGATCCTAAAAACTGTCTCCAGACATTGATGGGTGACAAGTTTATTTGATAAAGTATGACTTTCTCTTTTTCTTCTTTTTTGCTGCAGTCTGTGTTGATCTCCAATGTCCAAGGGTATTCCAGTTTTATCCAAAGTCACAGGAATCTGTGTCCAGTCCCTCCTCATAAACTGCTAGATGATAAACTCAGAAATGAAGCAAAGAACCTCCTTTATCACCATCTTTTTCCAACTGTAATTCTATTTTTTTGATTGAGGAGTAACTCCCCTCCCCCACCACACACCCCTTGGAACTGATGATCTACTTGGACAGTAAAGCTCCAAAGCTATAACAACTCTAAGGAATGATTTGAAATTTGCGCTTCACAAATACAAAAAGCCCTAATAACTAGGTCAAGCCATAACAATCATTTCTCTACATCTTTGCATGACAAATGAACAAAGATGCAAATCCACATTCAACAGCATACATAAACACAAAAAGTCATTATAAAAAATGGAGGCTTGTCATGTTTGGAACAAGAGTCTGAAAAAAAAATTTTTTTTAAACCTCATCTGAAATCCAAATACCTCACACACACTTGAATGTATAACATGGTCTAAATGTTAATGAAGCAATTCAGCTCACTCAGCAGGATGAACAACAAAAGAAACCCTTTTCAAGACACAGCTGTCAACAATTACGCTTGGTGGGATGGAGCTGGCTGATATTTAGCATCTTAAAATTCATGGAAATGTGGACCTTATTAGATAGAAACTGCTCCAGACTCCAAGGAAGGTAGTGAACACTTATTTACTTGGCAAACCAGTGAAAGGGAGATTCTGGTTAGCTGAGTATCACCACTCAACTCAGAAACAAATAAATTTTTGTAAAGACTCAGAGTGATGCAGAATGGACTTGTCTACTAAAGAATGATGTAGGATTTTACCTACCTTTCTACTGATGTGGTTAATCAGATGGAATTTTAGAATCTAAGGTGATTTAAATGGCTCATGTTATCAGAGATAATATTTTTTTTAATTTGGACTTTCTGATTACCCTATCTTGATTTCTTTAAGAAAGACTTCCCATTTTGGCTGAGGAGTTTTGTTTTGTTTTTTTTGTTTTTTTTTCAGAATTGCATCCCTTATTACTCCAGCATACACACACATATGCAGAACTATACTGACAACAGATGACTGGACCACACACAAGGAATAATTTGGTACAGTGATCTCCCCCACGAAGGAATAAAATTCAAGTATTTTCCTGAGAAATCACCAGTCAAGAATCAGAGAAGGCCCTGCAGTCTCCACTTTCCTGGGAGAAGAAGATAAAAACTTGTAATCCAAGGAGTGACAAACATCAACTTTGGCATAAAAACTTGCAATCCATGAGAAAGAAAAATTAAGAGGCTATTACACTAAGTGAAAAGAAGACTAGAAAGCATATAGGCCCAGAAGTAGACCCCCAAGGTGGGCTTCCTGGGTTACAAGAGTCTAGAGTTGCTGGTTGTTCCCTTGAAACCATGAGGTCTGATCATCCTTTCTACTCATAGTTTTGGGGGTTCCCCCGTGTCTTACATCTTTGATATACACTAATTTGAATGCTTTGGAAGAGTCTTTAAATTGCTTCTTCAATCTTCAAGAACTCTGTTTTTCCCTCTCTAGATGAAATTGGTTTTATTCAGAGTAACTATAAAGATCTTACTTCCCAGTCACATTTACAACAGGTATGTTTAGTGAGACTGGAAAGTCATTGGGTGATTGATATTAGTATGTACTTATATTCAAGACATGCCTGCCTCCAAAAGCAGTGACCTTGGACAAGCAGTGACAAGAAATTTAAACTGCTTTATGTCATATTTCCCCATCTATAAATAATAGTTCTTAGATTATAAAGTTATTGTGAATTATAGGAGACAAATCTCTAGAAATATTGAGAGAAGAAACTGATAGACTGAAAGGGAATCTTAAGAATACTATTTTTCTAAAACATCTATTATATTAAGTGAAAATTGTATGTTCTATTTCCTTTATAAGTTACATTAGCACTTTTAGGAAACAAGCCATGGTTGAAACTGAGGACAAGGTCATATTTTTCATATTTAAATATGAAAATATCTTTTAAAAATTTAGTCTTTATTTCAGTATTTTGAAAAGATCAAATAAAATTCTTACTAATCTTTCTAGCAACCCATTGTCTGTCTTTTCTGTTTTGATGAACTTACAACTTCCTCAACCTTTCAATTAGCTCACCCTAAAATATTCCCCCTTACTCCTAAAGGGAAGTAAAACTTTCAACCGTTTTAGATTCCTTTGGCTATTCTAATTATTAGTTGGACTCAAAGAGAGCAAACGGGTAAAACAGGAGAAAAACACTTTTAATTACGTATGTATGGGAATCCCACAAAGACATGAGGATTTCTGCTACTCAAGAATTGGGGTTTATATAGCATCTTGAGCTAGGATAGACAGGATGTGGAACTTCAAAAGGAGAGGAGACAATTTATAGAAAGGTATAGAAGACAAATTTTTGGTAAAGTAATTAGCATGTGCCAGCAAAGGGACACAGAAAGGAATCTGAACAGACCATGCTAATTTTTTTTTGTGTGTGTTAGTCTGTCTTAACTAGTTCATAATATTGGTAGTTATATATGGTATCTTCTTTCTGGGACAGTTAGAAAACTTTCACAATTCAGTGATATTTTGAATGCTGAGGAGGGAGCTGAAAAGAGTAGGTGGTTACCAGCGGACTCATGCCAGCCGAGTCCAGGGTGGGCACTGAAAATTCCAGTCTCCCAGAGGCATTAAACCTGATGGGGGACCTCCTGCAAGCCCTTGCCAGGTGGTACACAGGCCACAGGTAGGGATGCTTGTGGATGGAGCTCTGCTCCTCTGCCAATTGCAGGAGCCAGGAGGTGGGCTAAGGAAGTTGTGCTTTGTCCCTAGATCATGGGGAATAAGGCAGATGACCCTGCTGGCATGGGGTAGTGGGGGTAGTGTCCCTCTCTGGTTAATCCCACTTCTAACAAACCAGAACAGAATGAAAAAATCCACCAGTTCTACTGCAGATAATGAAGAATAAAGGCCCTGGATGCCTGGGTGAGACCAAAAAAGAGAGTGACTGAACAACAAGGGCCCAAACTCTGAAGCCCAATAAAACGATGACTGACCACAGACCTACACCTACAATGACTTAGGGGGCAGAGAAGCAAACTCCTGATTCAGTATGTGTTCACCAGCAACAAAACACTCCATTTCCCAAAAGGACAACAAAGGCCACAAAAGGGACATGGCCATAGAACAACTGCTAACAGAAGGAGAGGATTGGAACTGGGCCAACCACTGAATGGAACTGGCATTCATTAAGGAACCTCGCTACCACAAATGGCTGGGTGTTGGAGCCCAACCCCAGATGTCAGAACCATAAGAAATGGAAACAGCAACATGGAACAAACTCTGGAACGGAGGAGAAAACCAACATGAATGAGATGGTACGAATACTTGTGCTCACACAGGTCTGGAGAAAAGGAGAGTCACCTCTATTGCAGGAAGCTTTGCAACAAAGGAGAAAGGAGAGAAGGGCGATGCAACTGGAACCCAACTTATTGACAAGGTTTCACACATGATTGGACTACTTGCTACAAAGGCATCTGTAGAAATTGAAGCAGTATGGGCCATAAAATCCCAGGAGAGAGTAAAATCCCAGGAAAAAGATGCTGAACCAGTAAGGAGAAGAGACCAATAAGCCAAACACTGACCAATAACTTGCAATGAAAGAGAGCTGGGAGCCACTGGAGGAGGAGTGGGCACAAGGGGAAAATGAAGGGTTTTAACAATACATAGATGAATATATCTGTACAAAGAAAATTTAAAAATTAAATAAATAAATAATGGTTTTTGGACAACTATGTCAGAGACAGAGAGAAGCCATTCATTTGACCATTTCTTGCTACCTCCTCAAAAAGCTAGGAGAGGAGAGCAGTGCAATCACTTTGACATTAATCCATTTTACCTGAGAAGGGTCTAAGAGGTCTGTGGTTTCCTCTCAGGAGTGAGTTCAGGTCAAGGGGGAAGCACTGACATCTTGTTTTGTGTATAATGCAATATTTGATATTTACAGGCAACAAAGACGAAAGCTTTCACCATATACTAAAGTCTAAATCCGTGTAAACTTTATGCCTTTGGTCTATTCCATCTTTAACCAAGAGCTCTTCAAATAATTTAAGATTATCAAAGAACCCAAAGCTGAATTAAATGTATATCTGAGAGCAAAGAATTCTGTTTCAAATGTTCTACTTTTAAAATGTGTTTTGTATGTTGCACAACAAATGCTTGAACATCACTGTGGCCCTATAAAATTGAAAAACTTGACGGCTGCCCTCTTAAATTGTGATTATAAAAATAGATGTAACATGTTATGTCAGTGGTTCTCAAATGGATGTGAATTTGGCTCCCATCAATGTCTGGAGACATTTTTCAGGATCGTGATTCGGTGGTGAAGAGGGGATAGGTGGCTACTTCTAGGATCTATTAGTTAGAGGCTAACTATTCTAAAATTCAGTTGGTAGCCCCACACATGAAGAATTATATGGCCTAATAATGCTGAGATTGACAAATTTTGCTTTGTACTACTCTGTGTCAAGTCCAATTTCCAGTCAATTTTATTTTAAGCTCCTAACACGTGTATCAGTGCCTCCTCCTTCTTGGTGGCTGTCACCTCCATTCTGTTTTCTGTCCCATTTTTTCCTTCTTCGCCTTATGTTTCAGGTCTTTGGCTTAGGGAACTTGACTCCCAGCCCCTCTTTTTTTTGGTAGAGCGGTACCAGATGAGGACGGCCATCAGCAGATGGCAGGTCTGACTGGTCTCTCTTCAGTTCTGGTTTGCAGCTCTGCTGCAGAGCTGCTGCCTTTCTACGTACGTCTTCCTCCTCCTGTGGCAAAGTGGTGTGTTTTGTCCTTGCCAAGGGTATCTCTGAAATGGGATTTTGGGTCCCAGTTCCCTGATGACATTGCAGGTGTAATTCTATATTAGGTAGTCTCTATACTTGGTCTCACAGTCCAGTGTTCAGTGGTTCTCTCCAGGCTCCTTTGGAGTCCTGTCCAGGGCCTTTGTTCTTATTCCTCACCTCTTCTGTATGTGTCCTTGGGTTAAATCATCAAGTTTTCATTGTTACTGATGAGGGCTGACTGGAGTGGAGGCAACCCAGAGGGGGTTACTGGTTGCAGCTCCTCCCCCCACCATACACATCCCAGCCTGCCTCTTGACAGGGCTTGGGTGCACAATGGTGCCCATGCACTGGTCTAACCCAGGAATTTCCAGGTAGACCCTGATCCCATCCTTCCCAGCCAGGAAAGCAAGGGGGAGCCAGCACACATGGGGTCAAAGCAGAGTGGTCACATGGGTGCAGGCAACTGGGCCCACATGGACACCCACATAGGGTATAATTTGTTTTCTCAAGCTTTGAGTATGTTATAAGTAAGCAGATAAACAATCTTATGATAATTTTGTTAAAAATATTTATAGAAAATTATTGATCAGGAAAGGACCAACCTTGTATGTTTTGTGGTCACAATGTGACTTAGCCAAATACAGTTATCGTATGGACTATGTCCAAAGAGAAATGACTTATAAAGATGTAGCCAAATGATCACATTATCTCACTGCAATGGTATCTGCTGTGGACTGAATTTCATATGTTGAATCCGTAGTGATAACAATATTTGAAGATGAAGCTTTTGGGAGATGACATAGTGTAAATGTTTGTGGCCAATTCAGATGTTGAATTCTTATCCTATATGGTGTTTGGTAAGAGGGGGCGCAGAGCTCTGAGTGGTGATTAGGTCATGAGGACTCTGATTAGTTCATAAGGAATTGGTTCCCTTTTTAAAAAATTTCAAGAACGCTCCCTTGCTTCTTCTAACATGTAAAGGTACAATGAAAGGTTGACAGTCTGCAACCCAGAAAAGAGCCTTCACCAGAAGCTGACATGCTACCACCCTCATCTTAAGCCTTCTAGTTTCCAGAACCATGAGCTTCCAGATGTAAATTTCTGCTGATTTTTAGTTAATTTTTGCTGCTTTGATTCCAGTAACTAAAGCAGACTAGGATGAGCATGAGCGATAGCTATGTTTAGAGGATGTAATGAAGGCTTGGTCTTACAAGTAGAGAAAAGTGGTTGTTTGCTTTCTTCTTACGCCGCCCTCCATCTCTACCACGAGGTGAGGACACAGGGAGAAGGTGGCTGTCTGCAAGCCAGAGTGGCCTCACCAAGAGTCCTTTCATCTTGCACTTAACAACCTACATAACTATGATAAATAAATGTCTGTGGTTTGAGCCACCTAGCCTGTGATATTTTATGTCAGCCTAGGCTAAGCCTTTTTCTCTAACACTGAAAATATTTAACTATTTCTATGTCACCTATAATCTGATAATTCCATCAAAGGGTACAATTTAAACTTTCTTCACAGTGCATTTCCACTGACTATCTTTCAGGAAATGTTCTCATCTTGGCAGCCTTGTCTATTTGCATTATTTCATACAATCCATGATAATACTGACTATAAAAAGCACCATTATTTTTATAAACCATCAAATGTAAAAGCCCCTGCCCAATGTCACAATGTTAAGAGACGTACAAGACAAATACCAAAGATGTGCAAATGTTGAGAAGTATTCTTGGAATTGAGGATCATAGGTACAGAGTGTGGCTTTTGGAAGGAGATAGAGCCAGGAAATTTCAAATTAGTGCAGTTATCCTAAATCTGAAAGCCCCAGTCCTGATCTGTTCCAAAATTAATGTTTAAGAGGTGTTGGTGGTATAATGATGAGCATAGCTGCCTTCCAAAATTCATGTGTGTGTTTTTTTTCCCCTCTCAGTGATGATCATAAGAGCAAAGAGCACTTACTAGATCCATCTGCTAGGAAAAGAATGCTGTTCAACAATGGAAGTATTGCTCAATGAAGCTTCAACTGGAGTTCTTTTGTTGTCAAGCTGTTATGAAATTTGCATCTGAACAGAAAATTCAATGATACAGAACCCTGCATTCCTGGCTTGAGGTAGAAATCATCTTTTGTAAACAGGCTACAAAGGAACAGTTCCAAAAATATAGTCATGTGATTCATCATGAACAGGAACCAGCACAAAAACCCAAATAGCCTGCCTACTTTTGAGAGCAATTCTGCTCCAGAATTGACTTCCGAAGAAGCAGGTAGCCCCAGATTCTCTCAGGCCAGCATTCACTCTAAGATCCAGCATTCAGATGAGTAGAATGGCATGAGCTTGCCCTCCAGTGGGAAGCACATCCTGAGTAGGTGCTTTCAGGTGTCAGGGAGAGCAGGGAGGGTTTCTCTGACTCCTAGTAAAAGACAACTTGAGTTTCTGAAGCCCGGAGGGAACCTCTAGGACTGCTCCAGGGAAGCCTCCCTGGACAGGTTGTAGGGATCTGGGAAGGATCCCCACCATACCAGATAAGATTGGACCATTTTTCAATCCTGACTGCTTGATTGGTGCCAGTTAAACACAATCATCTCACTCCATTTTTTATCTGTGTGCTGACTAAAGCCCTTGAATGCAATTGTAGCCCTCAAACCTGATTGTTCCACTGGACTCAAACCTGATTAGTCCATTCCTGTGCCAGATTCAAAAGGGGAAGGTTTAGCTTTTGCATGTCCTCAACCTGCTCTGAGATCAGGGCAATTCACAGGCCAGTGTGCTCCAGTGTGCTGCCAGAGCCAGCCTCAATAAAACTACAAACACACTGTACCTGGTGCCCATCAATGGAGCTGAGTGCAACAATGTAGGGGCAGTGGTAGGGGTGCCTGCAGCAGTACTGAATTCCCTCTGTGAACACTCCATGTTGGCCTGGTGCACCATGGGCCCCTCTCTCTGCAGCTTCAGGGAGATATAGGGCCTAACTCTCCCCCACACAGCACCATACCAAGAGCCATAGGGCCTACGGTTCACTTGCCTGAACCCCAGGCTAGCTCACTCTGTGCAACCACTACCACTGCACTGCTGCACCCCCCCTCTGTTGGGGTGGCTTGGGGGTTGTCCACAGACAGTGCATGCTGGGAACAGCTACAAGAACTCCAGTGTGGCTGTTTGCACTGGTGATGGGGAAACACCCACTACTCTTTGGGGAGTATAGCCTTTGGCCAGCAGGTTATATGCCCTGGGCCAGGTGGAATCACTGCCCACAGGTGGTGCATACAAAGGCTCTCCATCAACGAAGCTGGCATGCCCCAACACTTAAGTGGTGGTGGTGGTGGCAACGGTGCAATATTGCCACTTGAGGGTTTTGCATTTTTGATTCCAATATTGTCATATTGTCAAACAAATGAAAAGACTTGCACTCAAAGTATTTAAAATGTTAAACAATAACCTTTAAAATGTTAAACAAGAAAATTATTAAACAGAAATATTCTTACTATAACAACCCTAAAAAGACAAATCTTGGATGGCATTGGAGCTTTTTACAGGAAAAGCTTTTTACGGGAAGTAAATACACTTGAATATTATACTGCAACCCCCAAGAACGTGTTACTCATTGTCATATTAAAAAAATGCGAGGAAGTTTTGGATTTTGCCATGAAAGAGGAAGGGGAATCCTGCCCTGAGTAGCTGGGCTTCAGCCCCAAACAAGAATTTTTTTACATCCTGTGTAACTTTAATGTCCTACTGGGTAATCATCTAACAGACATGTTTGCAGTTATATGTACATAAAAGGTAAATTGAGCACAAGACCTGTTTTGCAAGGCCTTACTATAGCCTGACATTTTTTGAAATACAGCATACACATGGGGAGGAGCTGTACTTTCTCTTGTGCAGAGTTTTACCAGGAGATAATCACTCTTCTGGAAAAATACCAACCAGCATTTGCAACAACGGGTGAGTCTGCAGTTGTACCTGTGACATTGGTGGTGGTTCCATGTCCAGAAGGAGACATGTAGCTCTTGTGTGGTCATGGTCATGTGTGGTCATAGCTGGGTACACACTATATATATAATTTACATCATAAATATAATTTTCCTCTTATTCTTCTTAGTTTGTCCGGTACTTTTAACTTTAAAAAAAGATATGTGCAAAT
The DNA here is from genome assembly GCA_004024945.1 of Uropsilus gracilis. Taxonomy (NCBI): domain Eukaryota; kingdom Metazoa; phylum Chordata; class Mammalia; order Eulipotyphla; family Talpidae; genus Uropsilus; species Uropsilus gracilis. The sequence continues at coordinate 9,927 of PVHY01027320.1, forward strand.
AAATATATTAAAAATAGGTTATATTATCTATAAATTTTATTTTAAGACAGAAAAACAGGGTAAATAATCGATTTTAGTAGTTTGAGGGTTCTCCACACTGCTTTCTATTTTTAAGAATCTACCCAAGGTCACAAAAACACTAATTCAAAAGGAAACCTACACCCTTGTTTTCATTGCAGCACTATTTACAATAGGATATGGAAACAACCTAAATGCCCTAGAGAAGATGAATGAACCAAAAAGTTGTGGTAGATTTAAACAATGGAATATTATTCAACAATTGAAAAGAAAAACTGATGTCATTTGTGGTAACATGGGCGGAGCTCGAAGGAATCATGTTAGCTGAAAAAAGATAAAGACCAGATGGTCTCTTTTATATGTGGGACATGGAGGAAACAAAGGGACAAGAAAAAGTTAGAACTACTAAACTGACAACAGAACTAAAGCGTACAGTGAGGGAAGGGGAGGGAGGGCAAAATCAGGGAAGAGATGAGCACAAGGGGTCAGGATGATGATTGACAGGTGACATGGTGGTGGGAGAAATTAAAGGTAGACAACAGTGTAAAAAATATATGTAATCAATAAAAATTAAAAAATAACAGGTTCTTTTATTACCATGCAATAGATGCCCGCATATTTATTGACTTAAAACCACACACATTTTTTTTCTCTTCAATTTCCATGAGTCGTGATTCCATACAGCTTCAGGTAAAATCAAGTAGGCATTGCCAGCTGTGTCCTCACCTGGGAGGTCAGCTAAAGTCATTGGCTCCAGGCTCACTGGAGTTATTGGAAACAGGTTGTACTTTGAGATGTCTGTTACCTTTCTGGCCATCAGCCACCATTTCCTGAAGTGATTGGAGCCCACCCTAGGCCCTGGAGTGTGGCTCCTCAGACCTCCTCCCCCATGGTAGTTAGTTTCTCCTGGCCATCTCTTGTACTAGAGAAAGGCAAATCAACAATAATGAGACATCATCTCACACATGAGAATGATTATTACTCCAGAGACGAGAAACAACAGTTGGTAGGCATGGAGTTGGTGTAATCGTTAAGAAAAGCAGATCGGCTATCCCCCCAACCCCCAAATACAGACAGAAATACTACAAAAATAAAAACAAATGCTACACAGTTATCCCACTTCTGAATATTTACAAAATATAAGAAGTAATTCAAAGATATATGTGAATCGCCATGTCTAACGCAACACTATTTACAAAAATCAAAAATGTGAAACAATCAAAGTGTTTTTCAATTGTTGAATGGATAACCGATGATAGCCTGTGTATATGTATGTTGGAATGTTATTCAGCACTAAAAAATGGATGAAATCCTGCCATCTGCAAAAACATAGATGGATCTCGAAGGCATAATCTTAGTGAAAGCATAAGCTAGACAGAAAAAGAAAAACATTGTATTATTTTACTTATATGTGTTTCACACAGAAAAAAAAGATTGCATTTTTTATTTTAATATTGTCATATTGTCAAACATATGAAAAGACTTGCACCCAAGGTGTACACATATGTGTGTGTGTATAAATCTTATTTCTTCATATCATTGCCCCATTTGTTATTTTTCATTTTTTTATTATAGCCATCCTGTTAGGGTCACATTTTTGATTTGTAATCTTTTAATGACTAATGACATTGACCATATTTTTATGTGATTTTTACCCATTAATACATATCATCTTTGGATATAGTTATTCATAAATATACCATATATTTATGGCTATATTTATTCATATATTTACCTCACTTTTAGATTGGGTTGTCTTTTTGTTTTGAGGTGTGTGAGTTTTTCATATATTCTGGAGATTTCTTGACTAACACTTCTGAGTCTTTAATGCTTCCCCTACAAACAGTCTTAGGCAGGTTGAAAGTTCCAGGGGTCAAGAGAAGAAGCCTAAAAGGAGATAGGTTTTGGAGAGGATAAGAAAGATAAGTTTCTGGAGATAAGAAAAAATATTGTTGAAGAATACAGGGCAAATGTAGCTTAGCCTTTAATAGCATCATTTTGTTCAGCATCTGTAAGAAGAAAATCAGTCCTGGGACATTAAGTCAAACTAGAGGATGCTATTTGAGGACCTGGGTTTGTTATTCTTTGTTTCACATAAAGTCACAGTTTCCAATAACTTGTCTATGATATTAAGTGAGAACTATTTGATCCAGAAAGAAGCTGGCAGTTTTATCCAGGAAAATAAGACTCTCTGAAGACCATGTATTTGCATTTCAATAACAACTCTTGCAAGCTCACCAGCCATCACTTATACTCCCCCTTCTGCCCAATAAATTTTGGTTTGGAGTGAGTAATGAACATTTCACTTCCTTAATTATTTATTCATCAAAGTACAGATGGAGGCTAACAGGAGAATGCAAGCATTTTTGTTACACAAGAAGTGACTAGGTTGTTGACCTAATCCTTGCAGCCAAGGGCTGGCTGGGACAGCAGAGACACATTTCTCTGTACAGTAACACCTATTTTTGTAGGTGGAGGCAGTGTTGGCAGAGCTTGAAGCTGATCCCAGCTTAGCTGTCCTGTGAGATATTTCACAGACCCAGGCACATGGGGTAGAAGAAGAACTGGCTCAGGATTTCCTCAGGGACCTTTCCAGCAAAACTTGAGGAAGGGGATGCCAACTTTAATATAGCTAAGATTGTTCTGGAGTGATTTTCAAACAGCTGGCCTAAATTCATCACATGGCACATGTAGATGGGCTTCTCCAGTGAACTCGTGTATGAAATCTTGGCATAAATAATGCTGTTGAAGCACACAGAAGCCAAGGGGTGTCACAATGGAGGATGAAAATAGGTGCCAGGCAGGCTCCAGCCAGGAGAGAGCAGAATCACACTGCTGCCCTTCTCTCTTTCAACAACCTCCTTACTATTTGGTGAATAGAGGTCATTCAAGCATTTCTGAGGGGAGAACTTGTGTTTATGAGGAAAAGTTGAGGTTCCACAATGAAATTTGATATGCTTTTAGGAACTAAAATTCAAAAGAAATAAGCATAATCTTTTCATCACTGTTTCTAGTCACTCAACCTTATGAGGGTCTATTACACTAACTCCATGGGTGTCTGAATAGTCTTGCAGAATGACAAGATTGGGAAGGTCTTATTTTAGTGACTAATATTGTCAGCCACTGTTCCAAGTATTTTCCTGTGTAATCTTTGTTTACTATACAAGTCATTACTCTGTGAGGAAACTGAAGCCTGGATAAAGTTCATCATCCATAAGACAATAGGATGAGTTGAACTAAGAAGATTCAAGTTGTAGAGGCAAAATCTGATGGCAGTGGTGACTGGACTAGTGGTGGGATATGGTGTTCAGGGGAGGCAGCATTAGGACGATACCCCAGCAGCAGGCAGGAGACACAATGTCTTTGACCTGATGTAGCTATGTGAGTCATCTAGATTGGTCTCTGAGGACTGCAGCAGGTCAGAGGGTTCAATGATAAAGATCAGAAAGAAACTGTGCAAGCAGATGGTAAGTTTTTTTGTTTTTTGCATTGGCCCACCAATCACAAGTCTAGCATGTTGCCTGGAATATGGGGACCCAGATATATTTGTTGAATGAATGAGCAATACTCATATCCCAAATAGGTTGGAGACTAGCATGTGGTTCAAAGAGAGACTTAGGGGAAAGGAACAGGATTGGGTTTTCACAGAAGTATTATGGGAGCTTCTACTATAACGAAAAATGACCTATGTCTCCTACACTTTATGCCCCTGTTTAGTCTCCTCTTGAGTTTGCAGGACTTCATTCTTTATAAGACTAGGTCACAACTCCAGAGGCCTCCATCTTGGGGACATTTTCTCTCTCTTGCTCCCTCTAAGGGGTGCTGGCTGCCATGTGACATGGTTCCCTAGAGAAAAACTCACATGGTGAGGAACTGAGGGGAGGCTCCAGACAAAGGTTAACCATGAATGGACATTCTCAGTCTCTTTGCTCAGAGGAGCTAAATCCAACCAACAGTCATGTGAGTAAGCATAGAAGCCAATCTTGCCCCAGTTGAGTCTTTAGATGAAACCACAATCCCCAGTTGACAGCCTGAGTACAAACTCAAGAAGAGTCTTTAGTTAAAAGCAACCAACTGGACCCTACTTGGTTCCTGAGCCACAGAAATTATGAGATAATTTATGAACATTATTTTAAACAGCTAAGCTTTGAGGTAAATTGTTACTTACTGAGGGGCTCCAATCAAATAAGAAATTCAAAATTATAACTGATTAAAATTCAAAATCCACTCAGATAATAGTCTAAAGGTATTAGATTAAGATATTAGACTGCTTTTGAAACACAGCAGAATTCTTGGTCTATAAATCAAAAAGAACTATGCAGAACAAGGCAAGTTACTGCAACATGAGAAGCTTAATATCCAAATATGTATTGCTCTTTCGTCATTGGTCCTCTGTGAAGGGTACAGTTGTTCTGATAGCATCACTGTTCCAACTACATCAGGCAACAACTCATAGATATTCCTCTTTTCAACAGCAAACAGGTTGTGGTCACATCAAAATAGTAAAAGAAACTCTCAGAAAGGAACCTGAAAACATCTTCCTGTGGCTGTTGACCCTGGTGACCTCCAAGACAGCTTGACCCCAGACCCAAGGTCAGCTGACAATCAGTCTGTGAAGCTGTTTTCCCAGATCCTTTTGTTCTTCTCCCTGAGGAGCTGGGTGAGCAAAATGCATGTCAAGATTCCTTGTGATAGGGGCACTACCCCCCCGTGTCATTGTCTCCTGTTTAAGATTGCAGATTTCAAGGAAGATATGCTAAAATATGTGAATGGCCTTAATTAGAATTTCCTTTCAGAAAGATACAAGGGGAAGGAAGAAAAAAAAACAGGTTTTTTCTTTGTAATGTAATAATTCAGGAGCTGTTCCTGGAAGGTGGGAAAACAGAAAGAATATATAAAGAGGTCTGAAACAAAGAGAGGAAAAGGAAGACGGGAATTCAGATTGAGATTCAGGTTTGGTTTCGGCCATTTTGTAAGATGGAGATGTGAACCATGTGAGCTTGGCCATGTGGCCAAGGCCTGGGACCTGCAGTCCTTGGTGGTAGCATGTATACTGGAGGCAGTTAAGGAGTTTGCAGATTTGAACTCCTGGTTGGAGTTTGTTTTGCTGAGTTTAACTTGTGTCTGGGAGAGGCAAAAAGTTTTTCTTTTTAGGTCTGAAAGAGGGGAAGAAATCTGAGAGAAGCTGATAGCTGATGTTTGCTTGCCAATGGTGGAGGTGAACAGTGTAAATGCTAATTAATTGTTTGTAGCCTGCTTCCTAGGGAGAGAAGCAGGCATAGGTGTTTCTAGTTCAAGTTAAAGGTAAATGCTATTAAACTGCTAGGAGCCTGCTTCGTAGAGAGAAGCAGGCAGATGTGTTCAAGTTTAAGGCAGAAAGTTTTTTTTCTTTTTATCCTGTTTCACTTGGGTCTCATGTGGAAGAAAATTTCCCCACAATTGCTTGTAGTAGGGTACTCCAAATGGGGGTACCCCAAGACATGGATTTCCAGAGAGTCTGGGGCATCATGGATAACATCATTGTGGGCTGCTGCACATGGGAGTTGAGAGGCGTAAAGGGGTAACTTCCCACCAGGGCAGCCCTATCACCACACAGGAACCACTGCAACTTCTAGGAATCACAGGAACAAGAATGAAACCCAGGGGTGGTCAGTGGAGAACAAGGGAACAGGGAAGCCACCGTGGGACATCCTGGCCTTCACAGTGCCTTGGTCTGTCTTGACATTTCTGGGATACTTAGCCTATTTACAGTAAGTTAAGCACTCTGATGATGCATGGGTTTTCTGCAAATTAGAGGCCCTTATTTTGAAATACTTTATCTGAAAATATTGCATTAAATCCAAAACCTACTTGAATTGAAACTGGTGTTTCCCACTTAAGTGAAAACAGAGAACAGTTGGGCTCTTTTTGTTGTCATTTCACACATAAAATTCGGGATGTTCATAAGACTGGTCTTAATCATTTCATTACTTTCTTTTTCAAACAAAGTCATTGATGGTGACTTCTAAAATTCTAAAGAGCTCATTATTAAAAATTTTTGAGGAATTGTTGCAAGGCACCATTTTAAGCATAAAACTTTATTTTATAAAATTATATTGATGGAAGCAGTCAAATGCTTCATTTAAAATTTTTCCTGAAAACTTACTGATAATTTAAACAACACATCAATATATATTTTGTGTGCTTTATGTATTATAAATTGTATTCTTACTGAAAGTGGGTGAAAAGAAGACTTTCTGTCTTTACTTAACTGTTTACCCCTATCTGCTTGCTTCTTTCTCCAAAGCAGGCTACAAGCAGTTCCTTTACAATTACCTTTAACCTTAACTGGATACTCTTATTTGCCTGCTACTCTCTACAAAGCAGGCTACACACTCTTCATTAGCATTTTCACTGATCACCTTTACC
>PVHY01027322.1:0-16360 GCA_004024945.1 Uropsilus gracilis
GTGTGTGTGTGTGTGTGTGTGTGTGTGTGTGTGTGTGTGTGTGTGTGTGTGTGTGTGTGTGTGTGTGTGTGTGTGTGTGTGTGTGTGTGTGTGTGTAGATAGATCACAGTCTGAACTGTGCATCTCAACAAAGTTTTACATATGTGTATAACCATCCCCTAAATCAGGATAATAGAACATATCCAGAACTCCTGTCAGGGCTTCAAGTTCAGGTCTCATGCAGTCAATAAACTCTCCAGAAGGTCTGTTCTAGCTACTTTAACAATAGATTTGTTATGACTTTTTTGTATTTTATGTACCTGCAGTCATATACTGCATATGCTAAAGTTTTTCCCTCTGCTCATTATCTATGAAATTCATCCATTTTATTGTTTGTAACAGCTGTTTTATTTTTCTTGTGTATTATTCTGTTTTATATATAGTCCATAATTTTTTTTTGCAGGGAGGTGCTGCTATTAATGAATAATATGTCTAAGGTGGATATAAGTATTTGGTTCTATCAGTTAACAAAAACCCAGCATATACACATATGTTTAGCTTCTGTAGATAATTACTGAACTGTTTTTCAAGAGCTTGTTCCAATTTACACTCCCATCTCACTTGGAAAGGTTCACTCACCACTTGGTTTTATCAGTACTTTAAATTTTAGCCGTTATAATGGGCATGTTGTGGTACTTATTTTAGATGTGATTTTGAATTTTGAGAACTACATAACCACTGTCAAAAGCAAGATAAAGAACACTTATCCCCACAAAACTCCCCTTTGCAGTCCTCTCATCCTGACCCCCTGACCTTAATGCATCTCTTTTCTGTAACTGTAGATTAGATTACTTTTATGTACTCTAGAATTTCATATAGATGGCATCATATAGCACATAGGTTATGTTTGACTCTTTTTTTGGCTTATTTTGTTCAGCATATTTTTGAGTTTATTCTTGTATTAGTTCTTTCCTTTTTATTGCTTACCAGTAGTATGTGAACACAGAACGGTTTCTTTTATACATTCTGTTGATGGGTGTTTGGCCTGTTTCTAGAGTTAATGAGTGAAAAACACAAGTATTTTTTTTCAGATTTTCGCATGGATATTTCTTTTCTCTTGGGTATATGTATACACCTAGGAGTGGAATTGCTGGAACAGAGTGAAGTTTTTCAGGTAACTGTCAAATGCTTTCCCAAAGTAGTTGTATATTCTTACACTTCCTTTGGCAGTATTTGAGTTTCACTTGCTCTACATCCTCACCAACTCTTAGCATTGTCAGTTAATTTTAGCCATTCATGTCAAAGGAAGTGGTGTATCATTGTGGTTTTAATTTACATTTCCCTAATGACTAATGATGTTGAGAATTTCTTCATGTGCCTGAAGGCCATTTGACTATCCCCTTTAGAGACTCTGACCCTCTAAAAAAAATTGAGTTGTCTTTATAGTATTGATTTATGTGAATCTAAAAATGAATTTTTTGTCGAACACACTTATTGCAGACATCAGCTGTTTCGTGGCTTTTTTTTTCATGGTCTTTAATATTAATGGGAAGAATGTCTTGGTTCTAATAAGGTCTAGTTAATCAATATTTTTCTTTTCATAATTACTGCTTTTGTGTATGCATGTGCTTGTGTCCTCTTCAAGAAAATTGACCTCTAACGTCTTGAAGAAATTACTCTGTTTTCTTGTTTCTGGCATCTCAGAATAGTTGTTTTTATGGTTGAGATAGGGGTCATGTTTTTATTAGTTAGCCCAATGTCTTTGTATGTGCATACATTAAGAAATAAAAAAAAATTGTTGAATAAGGACTACATTTTCTTCTTATGGAAGTGAAATCAGGTAGGAAACAAAGTAGAGAAATTAAACTTACAAACAGGAGCAGCTGGCCCTTTAAATTTAACTAGGTTTGTCAGTTTTGTCCCAGTTCCAAGTGAGCAGTATCAAGAAGACCACACTAACCTTAAGAAGAGGCAAAAACAGATTTATTCATTAAAGAAACAAAATAGACAAGAGTCACTGAGCATACAACCAGTTAAGTCTCTAGTGCCAGTCCTCGTGTGGCGAATAATTATTCATATTATTTTGTGGACACCATTTTGTAAAATGGTGACTTCATCTAACCTTCAATCAAAAGAAATCAAGATGGCATGATTGATCTGCCTCCAAAGGCACAGCTATTCACTTAAAGCCAAATGAAACCAAGATGGCATTGTTGCTCCTCCTTCAAAAGAGATTCAAATTCATAGACAAAACCAAGATGGTGCTGTCAATTCTCCAAAAGACATCGCTCCAACATTCTTTCAGCTTCAACTCTAAAGTGGCCTGAAACCCAAGACTTACTCGATACAACAGCAGCAACCACAACAGATGTCTCATGATGAAAACAGCAACACAGCAAGTTCTCTTCAAGTCTCCAGACAATTCCCAAACCTCACAGTTTCAAAGTTAAAACAAGTTTTCAAATACCACGTTTCCAAGTAAGCTTACACCAAGTCACAGGTTTCTTTAACATACTTTCCAAGGCTTCTCACCAGCCCTGACTGGGGAGGGAGGCACAGAGCATAGCTTCCTTCCCTGCCCTCTGCTGCTCCTCTGCTCTTTTTCTGCTTTCTCTGTCTTCTCCTCCTTAATTCCCCTCACTCAGCTCCTCTTGGGAGAAGGTTTGGCTTTCCTTCTCCAAGTCTCTGCCCACCATGACACAATGGCTGCCATCTTACTGCAGACTGTCATGCTGGGGGCCCCCGGCCCCCAATTGCACCATAGCACCCCTATTAGAAGTAGTCTATTTCTGCTATAGAAAAAATTTCTTTAAAGTATAAAACAAGTACAATCAAAAGTTCCTCTAATAACTATTTTATATGTGGTATTCTGTCTTCTCACACATACATATTTTTCTGTCATGTATGTTTGACATATATTTGTTTTTCACTTATAAAGTTGATTTGTGAACTGCCTTTAAAACTACATACAGTATTTGTGGCATCTTTCTGGACCATATTTCTTTATAATTGATAGGGGGCACCTACACCCCCCCCCATTGTCTTTTGTTTAAGATTGTAAATTTTAAGGAAGATAAGCTAAAATGTGAGAATGGCCTTGACTAGAATTTCCTTTCAAAAAAAATGCTAGGGGGAGGAAGAAGTAAAACAGGTCTTTTCTTTGTAATATAACTCAGGACCTGTTCCTGGAAGGAGGGAAAACAGAAATAAGGACATATAAAGAAGTTCTGATTCTGCCATTTGTGGGATGAAGATGTGAGCCATGTGAGCTTGGCCATGTGACCAAGGCCTGGGGCCTGCCACCTTTGACTGGCCCAGGCTAGGAGTGTGTCTGTTAAAGGAAGTTAAGGAGTTTAGAGATTTGAACTCCGTGTTGGAGTTTGTTTTGCTGAGTTTGACTTGTGTCTGGTAGAGGCCATGCGAAAGCCAGCCCTTGGAAGAAAATGAACTTTGCTGGTTCCGGTACTATGCAGCTTCTTTCTACTACCTGGAGGACAAGAAGACAGCATGGAAGAGTAGGAACACACCAAGGGAAGATGTCTTCGAGCCTGTGGAGATGAACTCTGGTTGATGTTGGTGAGATGATCAGGGACTGAGACTGAGGATTTTTGGACAATCTGGGGATAGGACTTTGAACAATGTTAAAGTAATTTTAAGTTTTACTTACATGTTTCTTTTTGTAGTAATTAGGAAATCACGTTGTTTAGTAATAAATTAGTTTGCTCTCAAAGTCTTGCTTTGGCTTGGTATTTTGGTGAGAGGCTGGAGATGGTGGACAGAACCCACGGAAGTCTAGAAAGAGGGTAAATTGAAGTCTAAAAAGAGGGTAAATTGAGGTCTAAAAAGAGTGTAAATTGAGGCAAACTAGTCTAACGTTTAAACTGTTCCTAAGTTTTTCTTTTTTAGGTCTGAGAGAGAGGAGCTGGTAGCTGATTTTTGCATACCAATAGTAGGTGAACAGTGAAAATGCTAATTAACTATTTTGAGTCTGCTTCCTAGGGAGAAGCAGGCAGAGGTGTTTTAAGTTTAAGTCAAAAAGTCATTTTTTCTTTCTTTTCATAATGTTTTGAAGGGGTGCCTAATGTCTGTGTGTAAATAATAGCTAGTTAAACTTTTCCTTTGTTGGACATTTATTTCTAACTTGTTTACTCAGACATGTAGTTTAGTCTTTGAACACATCCAAGTAGTAACTTGGAGTAAGTTCTCAAAGGTCAATTTATTGTGTGAAAGGGTGTAAATATTTTAAGATCATATGCTTTATATAGCCAGAGGTTTTACCACTTTCTGGTCTTAACTATCTAAACATGGGAGAATGGATCATATTCTCTCTATGAATGTTTTCTCCAGATTTATGCCATTTTTGGGTACTAATTTTTTAAAAATTGCATTTTAGTCAGTTAAAAATTTGTTTTATTACTGGTGATATTGGACATGCTTTTCTTAATTTTGTGGTGATTTGTATTACTTTTGTGAAGACTTGTTCTGCTCTGCTAGATCCAGGGGCACTTGGGAGTGTGGTGGAAAGCAGTACCCAGGGCCAGGAAGCTCCTGTGTTTGTTGTGACTGGGACAGTTTTGGCCTTCTGTGTTTGAAATGGTGGTTTTTGTGGGAGGGCAGTCATGGAAGTGTCAGCTTTGCTTAGCCTCTTGCCCCAGGCACGCATAAGCCAGGTCCCTGCTCCCATGTAGACCCTGGCTGCCAATGCTTTGGATGAACCACTTAGTGCTTCAAGGTTGCTCACTCCTCAAAGCCTTTGCTGCTTTGTGCTGGGAAATAAGCTTCTGTTGGGAGTTCATTCTACTTCTCATGTAGACTTTTCTTTGTATGTTCCATGTCTCTATTTTCAGTCCAGTTTTTCTGTATTATATTTTATAGAAATTCTTCAAATTCTTAACACCTGGAGGGCAGCCTTGCCAGGTTCCCAGGGCCATGTAGGTTATCTTTCCATTTTGATGTTTCCCTGATGATTTCAACTGCACTGGTCAGAAACCCCAATCTTGACACCTCTTTTCCTCCCAAGTCTTATCTATTTTTGCTGTTTTTTTCACCCTAGCTTTCTGTACTGTAGTCACTGTGATATCTCTCCCATCCCTCCACCCTTTACACCAGTGCACCAGATTCTTGTATTAAGGACCTAACCAGCATTATCTTTTTAACTTGTGTTATTGTTATCAGGATGACTTTATACTCTTTTCATTTCTTGCCTAGTTTAACTTCTTTTTAGTTGAGCTCAAGCATCAGTTCCTCAGGGATTGTGTCTGCTTCCCCTGGGTATCTCATCAGGTAGTATTACCTTATCTTACTTTTACACTATCCAGATTTTTTTCTTCACAGTAGGTAACATAATTGTAATTGATAAATGTGTTGCATAATCCTGTTAGAGAATTAGTTCCTTTATTAGAAGGTAATCTCTGTGGGGCCAAGGATTGTCTGCTGTTGTATTTGTGCATAGCATATTACCAGCATCTAGCATAGTGTGGGCCATTCAATTGCTGAGTTGAATGAAGGGATAAATTTGGGAGTGCAAATGAGAATTACCAAATGAGAAATTTACATTGATTTTTAAAATGAATGCATGTACCCCTGGGATTCTGATTGATTTCTATTTAATATCATGTCTTAATTTTAAACAGCTCACTTCTGAAAATTAAAATTATTGCCATCAGCTACTCCTTTCAGAAGATGAAAAAGCATCCTTTCTCTCCTGCTTCTGAACCAGATTTTTCAAACCTCTAATCTGTTCAAATAATCTTACCTCACTAATATTTCAACTTTCATTTAAAGTTGTCAACTGCCATAAACCACAAATCTTTTCTTTTTCTTCCTTAGCTAGTCTTCCTTTGTGTCAGTAATTAATAGAATGACTCATCTTGTGAGATGCTCCCTTTGGTCAAGTAAATTTAGGAAATGCTGCATGTAATTTCCTGATGAAAATTTCACTCAGCATTTCCTAAACAATCTGAACCTCAGTATTCCTGTACTCCTTTATTTTCGTTCAGAACTGATCTTATCGAAAGACTGTTCTTTACTATTTTTGTGCATTTCATTTTAGCTCCTTTTATTCACCAAGTATTCTCGTTATTTCAGGAGATTGAGAAAATAAGAAAGAGGAATTCTGGTACCTTGACTGCTCCTGTCCAAATTGCCTCACTTAGATTTCCTTCCTACCTTCATACAGGCTCAACTCATTCTTTCCTAGTCCAGTATTTTCTGCTGGTATATGACATCTTTATTGGAGTTTCAGGTTGACTTTTACGAATAATCATAGCTAATAAGTATTGGGAGTCTGCTATGGATATAACTAGTGATTTTCCTCTCTGAACCTCTAAACAGCTGACTTGCTGTTTAGGTCATGCCCATGCCGTGCTGGGCCTGGAATCTTAACCTGTTTCTACTTATGTTTTCTTAATTAACCTCTTAAGAAAAACCTTCCCCTAAGCAGTTAAAATCCGTGGAGCAATGATGAGTTTGATGTGCTACTTGTGTTTTTTGTCATATTTAAATTAAACACATTTACTATACATTAAAATACCTTTAGGTGCAAGCAGGAACCATGTTGATTACTAAATCTTGGGAAACATTAGGAAATAGTGTTTAAACTTGCCTGTCTCAATTCTTAAATTAATAAACTTCATTTTTTAGATGTTTAGGATTTATAGAAAAACTAAGTAACTAGTATATGTCCTCGTACATCTCATTTTCTCTGCAGTTTCCTCCATTATTAGCATCTTGCATTAATATGGCACAGTTGTTAAAATTAATAAACCGGTATGGATGTGCTAAAATCTATAGTTTATGCAGATTTTGTTTTTACCTAAGATCCTTTTTCTCTTACAGGAGCTCATTTTACACCACCTTTCATTTAATTATCATCTAACTGATTGTAGTTGTAATTCTTAGGCTCTACTTCATTGTCAATTTTTGGGTCTTGGCTTTTTCTTTTAGAAGCTGGGCAGTCTTGAAGAGTGCTAGTCAAGTGTATTGTATTGCTCTCTGAGTTTGCCTGCTTTTTTTTCCCCCATAAAATAACTTTAGTAGTTGGTTCACACCTTGCATGTATCTAATTTAGTAGTTTCTTAAATCTCAGTATATAAAAATTGCCTCTCCTTTTTTAAATTGTCATGTATTTTTTGAGGTAACTGATTAGTCATTTGTTTCTTATGACTTTGTAAATTCTAGATTTTGTTTATTGAATCTGCATAGTCTGTTCCCCTTTGTATTTTTTGTAAATTGATTGCTAAATCCAGAGGTTGTTGAATTCAAATTCATCTTTTTCCACCTTAATTCAAAACTCAAAGTAAAACAAAGCCCACAATACTGCTCTTTCACATTGCTATTTCTTGTTTTGTGACAGTCTTTAATTCTTTTCAAGTTAGTGATCATTGAAGAAAATGTCTTTTCTGTATGTATATTTTTCTGAGTTAAAAATTTTATTCATGGTAGATGGTTAACTCCTGGCTGCAGGAATTCCCAGGTGTGGTTGTCATTTTTACTAAGAACAAGGATGATACATTTTATGGCATTGACAGTATTAGGGTACTATTCTTACTGTTTTTTATTTCCAACCTTTTCTTGATCCAGAATTGTAATAACTATGGCTACTGTTTTTGTGTGTATTTGTATCTTGTCGAATGCCAAATGATTTGAATGCTTATTGATACAAACAAAATAGGAATATGTTAGAAAATGAAGGTGAAAAAACATACATATAGGATAAGGTAAAGGTGGAGATAAAGTTACATAGAAATGCAGAGAACAGGTTAGATATTAAAGGAGGGGCACAGATTAGGTATTACTTATAATGTTATATGTTGTGTCTGGCATTTTGCAGGACTTCTGGAATCTTAGGTGATAAACATATCCCTTACTAAAATTATTTATTTAATGTTTGTAGTTGATAATACTTTCATTTCCAGTTTGGAATTTATATTGCTGTAAAAATGTAGGTCACCTTTCTCAGTATCGGGTTTCAGTGCTCTTTGGAAAATTGGGACTTTCAATTTTTTGTGTGTGCTTTCTTTCTGCAGTCTTAGAGTTTTGATTAATTGATCCATAAATATGTATTTGAATATGTAACTATATCTCCACATATATATATATACCTATATATGTCTATCTTATGCACATATGCATGTATATATTTTAGTATCTGTGGTATAGATAGCATAGCTTGGATATTAACAAATTTAATTTTGAGAAACCTTTATTTTTCACTAGAGGAATGTGACTCTATAGAAAAGTAAATAATAATTTCAAAATGTTACATTCACAGGATACTTTATAATCTTGTTTTGTCAAGTAACATTTAGGTATTACCTATTTTATTTGAAATAAATCTCCAAGGATTATTATATTTCCATTGAAAGTACATAAATCCAACTTAGATTACATTAATCCATAAAGGGAGATCTGTCATTTGAAAATTTTGGAAGTAGATGTGGATTCAGGTTTCTTCCTCAGATTCAGCATTGTGCTACCTAGACCAGCTCCAGGGTCTTTGTGATAGTGTGATGGCATCAACAGCTCCAGCTTTCATCCTTAAGTTCAGGGGAAAGATTTTTTGTGGCTCATATAAACATCTTGACATTAAACTTTGAAAATGTGTCCATCTCTGAGTCAGTCACTGTGCTTAGGATGATATAGCCAAAATCGGCACTTTAAAAATGATAACATTTAAATAAAAAAACAAGCAAATAAAAGCATTATATTCTTTGCTAGCCTTCTAATCAAGAGTTTGCTCTACATGTGAACTTTTCTGGACTTTATATACTAGTTATTTGATAATAAATACTTCTAGAATTCCTACAATGTGTTCAGTCACTGTAATTACCTGAAAACTTGGTAGTGTGAATTGGTAACTTGTCCACATGTTTGTTTTTTTTTAAAAAATTACTTAAAACATGAAACCCACATTTTATTTGGAAATAAAGCTTTTTTTTCTCGCAAAATTTTTATTGCTCCAAATAATTTCTTGTGGTTTATAAACCAATTTCTGTTTTCTGAATTTGACTGTTTTCAAAGTAAGAATAATTTTACTCTTTCAACCTTTTGCACAGTCCACTCTTGGTTGCTGAGTCTGTTTTTCTATGTAGACATTTAACTCATCAATTAAAGCAAACACTGATTACTGATTGTTTTTTTCATCTTAAATGTAGCAGAAAATGTTCCCGTGAGATTATTCTCCCATTTCTGTATCTTCCTATAGTTAATGAAAAGTGTATTATAATGATGAGATCTGTGTTTTGTGCTTTGTGGAACTCTTTCATTGATTGTTTATAGCTGAGTCATTCATAAAGTTTTTAAAACAGTGACGTTGAACAGGGTTTCTGACCTAGAAGTCCAGTATCTCTTACATTTATGCTGGTTAGGCTGGGCACGGTGGCGCGTGCTTTTAGTCGCAGCCTACGAGGCTGAGGCTAGGAATGAATCACTTGAGTCTGCGGGTTCGAGACCCACCTGGGACAGTATAGTGAGACCTAGTCTCAAAAAAATAGATGGGCATGGTGGCGCATGCCTTGTAATCCTAGCTACCTGGGAGGCTGAAGCTAGGGATTGCTTGAGTCTGTGGTACCCCAGGCAACAAAGTGAGACCTAGTCTCAAAAACAAAACAAAACAAAACAAAAAAAACCTTTTTGCTGGGTCTGTACATCATGACTTCATTATTCCTTTGCGTTAGAAGTTTGGAATGTTGTACAGTTACCTGTACGTACATCTGCAAAAAGACCAGGTTGGCTTTTTTTGTATGATGAGTTTAACAATAATTATCTGCTGTTGAGATTAGATGTTTTTAAGGGGGTATATACCAAACAAACCATGTGAGAGATTTACAGGACGTACTGAAGAAGAAAATTCTCAGAAAATGGACACACTCATCAAGAGTTCTTTTCAGCTCCAGAACTTAATGACCTCTCTAATTTCAAGTGGTAAGAACTCCCCTTATTCAGTTGCCTGCAGGAAGCAGACAGTGTGAAAGGGGTTCAAAGCCATTCTTGCTGTGCAACAAGCAGCAGGAATCTCTGCCCATTCTTAGAGCCGAGTGGATTGTAAGGTACACAACATTATTCTTACCTGAAACCAAGGTCAGCTTGGGATATGAGAGTGTAATGAACTGTATGTGAAAGTAGAGCAAGTGTCAAGTTTCCTATAAGGGTAATGAAAGAATGATAAAATGAGTCCTTAATATAACTGTTAGCTTTGACAACTACTTTGCTATTCCTAGCTAAAGAGGCAAAATTTTGATTACCTGTTTCCTAACCCTCACCTCAGCCTCTGTGTGTCTCTGAAAGAAAGAGGGAGGGTTTAGAAGGGGGGGGGGGGGTAGGAAAGGGAGAGGGAGAGGGAAAGAGAGAGACCTTATATATTGAGACCACCAACTTAGAATGTTTCTTTGGGATTGGGACTGGCCAGTTCTGTGAAAATAAGTATATTATATATATATATAAATTGAGCAGTGTTGAGAATATAGTCGAGGGTTGATTTTAATGGTTTCAAAAGATTATGAGATCAACTTGTATTCTATAGGTACTTTATTTAGATCTTATAATAAGACAGGAAAGATATTAGGTGGTAGAAGCTTTTTGAAGCTTTTGAGTTGATGTTTAAAATACCATTAGTTGAGTTTAAATTTTAATATTCTTGAAACAAATAAAAATGTTACTTTAAATTATTTTATACTTTTAAGAAGAAATTTGGCTATCTTTCTCCCTTTAGTAAACTGGGAAATAATAAAGCTTTATTTTTAGGCATGAGTTTTGATACCAGACTATTTTGTTTGTGAACTCTTTTGTTTATTGAAGCATTTTGTATACCATAATGTTCAGTAAATATATTTGAATAAACAGTTTTAAAATGAAAACATTAAAATAGGACTATGATGTGGATCTGACCATATAACTGAGTCAAATCATTGAGAGTAGATGTAATAGTATTCCTCATTTCAGCCTCCTGGAAGTAATATCTCTTCCTAGAAAAGAATGAAACTATCATATCAGAAGAAAACATGAAAAACAGGGTAAGGCTCTTGGGTCAGTATAATATCTTCTTCAGACACTTGCAGAAATTCTTTGATTAAAGTTTATTGGATTTTTGAGTTGATAGAAGGACTAGGAAGGGATGCAGTGGTGACTGGATGAAATTGAGAGGTACTCCAGGACCCCAGATTGTTTAGAGCCAAAACAGTTTGAACATCCTCATGCACAAGAGCAACTAAAGCACACTTTTAGTGTGAAAGATCTTTAATTGGTATGGAGAGAGAGAGAGATAATGATTTGAAATGACAGATACCCATAAAACTCCCAAGATAATCCATCCCCTTTGGGTAAATGGCCAACCAAATAGACTTGACCCAAATTGGGATGGCTGAGGCTGGATAACTTGCTACAAAAACAAGGCACCTTCTGGTGGGCAACCAACCACACAGAAAAAGATTTAGCAAGTCCTAGAGAGCTGAGACAGGAGAAGGTAAAATTTAAAATGCACCCATATAATCCATTACAAGATCAAAATTAACAGCAACCAAAATGTAAAGTCCTGGAGCAACTTCACGTATCTCTCACATGTCTCTTCTCCACGTTTCCGTTGTTCCACCTCAGCTTAAATGCCCAGCTTAAATTACTCCCTCTCAGCTGCCCCTTGTTCAGCACGGAATGCTAGGGATTGTAGACCAAGGTGACTGTTTGTAAGCAAGGGTGGTGGAAATGACAGCTATTTTTTTTTTTTTTTTTTGAGACTAGGTCTTGCTATTTTTGCCCGTGGAACCGCAGGCTCTCGTTGCCCGGGGTACCACAGACTCAAGCAATCCCCAGCCTCAGCTTCCCAGGTAGCTGGGATCACAGACGCGCACTACCACGCCCAGCTATTTTTTTGGGGACTAGGTCTCGCTACTGGCCCCAGGCGGGACTCAAACCGTGATCCCTAGCCCTGGCCTCTTCATAGACTGAAGCTTACAAGCACAAGCCACCATGCGGGGCCCTGAAAATGACAGCTATTGACTGCACTGTGGTGCTCCTCCCTTTCACAGAGCTACATTCTCTAAGTAGCCACCACCTGTTAGGGATGGTAAAGAAGGGATACTTGGACTCATAGTAAGTACCAGGTGCTCTGGTATAAGTAATGAAAATAGAACTCAGAGTTCTAAAATGATACCTAAAAAATAAGGCGAGTTTTTAGTTTTCTGACCTGGAAATCAAATCCTCTCAGGTTTCTTGCATTACGGATATGGATTGCCGGATATTTAGAAGAGGTGGCTTCAGAAGACAACATCAGTAAGCATTTTCTGGCTAGATACTTTTAGTGAGTGATTATCTAGAAGTCAAAGGCATTGAAATGAATTTAGAGCAGTGTTTTTGTTATCTCAGTGTGTAATCAAACACTGCTAGCTAGCTAGCTAGCTTCACTCTACCTGCTCTCCATCTTTATTGAAAGAGAATGACCTTTGCTATGACCAAATCCCCAAGTAGTAATGAGTAACTATCAGTCACTGTTTTGAGGTGGCCTGGAGAAGAGATGATTGAGGAACTATATCTGAAAAAATATGGTAGACAAAACAAGAAAATAAAAATCTGATATTTAACATGTATTTTATGTCTTATCATGTGTCTTAAACTTTTTGGTAAATGTCCTTTTGCATCAGTAAATATACTCCTACAACATGATTTTTATTTGCTTAACACATATTTAGTTTTCAAAATTAGTAAGTTTTTATTTATTTAATTTAATTTATTTATTTTGAGACTAGGTCTTGCTATTTGCCCATGGAACCGCAGGCTCACATTGCCCGGGGTACCACAGACTCAAGCAATCCCCAGTCTCAGCTTCCCAGGTAGCTGGGATTACAGGCACGACGCATCACCACACCCAGCTATTTTTTGGGACTAGGTCTCGCTGTGTTGCCCCGAGCGGGACTCAAACCGCGATCCCTAGCCCCAGCCGCTTCATAGGCTGAAGCTTATAGGCATGAGCCACCCAGCTTAAGTGCCCAGCTTAAATTAGTAAGTTTTTAAACCAGTTCCTATTATTGATTTGTTTTCCCTTGCTATATCTTATCAACGATGTCAGTGATGAACATCTTCTTAGGTATATTTTTGCATAAATCTTTATTTTTTCCCCCTTGTAATATTCTGCAGATGAAATTGCTGAGTCAGATGCTGCTCTGGGTATTTTCAAGTCTTGGATGTGTATTGAGAAGCTGTACCAGTTACACTCCCATTATCAGTATGGACAAGAGACACTTAAAAATAAATCAGGAAATTGCTACTTTAGGGAGTTTAGTATCAAGAAAAGGAAGTGTCTGGCAGTGTAATTCAGCAACAAAAATAGGAATTTTGCATCTGTATTTCAGCTTCACTACTTTTGAGTTCTGGCAACTTATTTGATGTCTCTGATTACAGAATTCTTCCTCTGTAAAAATAATGACTGGTCTCAGACAATGAGAAAATTTAAGACTGGTATCATGATAGCCATGCAATACACAAAGTAGGCACTCAGAAAATAGTAATTTGTACCCCCTCCCAATTTACCCTTCTTTAAATTTTCTTGTACAGATAGAATTCTTCTGAAAATGAAGTTAAACTTATATTTAGTGGTCTGCTCTAGTTCTGAACAACAGTCCTAATTGTACCACAGATGCTAACTGACAAAAGATCAGATGTCCTTAATTTAACTGTTGTTTTAATTCTCTCCAGTCTCAGGATTTGTGGATCTTGGCTAAACCCCATTGGGATTGGTTCAGACTGATCTAACCTGGAACTTGCTGGGGGAATCTGTTCCTTTTTGGCAACTGAACCTCAGACTGGTCTGAGTACAACTGAGGACCCATGTGGCTATGCCGGAAATAGATTATTTTGTTACATCCTGTTCTCTGTCATGCTGCTTAGAATAGAGATTCCACTCCCCCCACATGCATTTAATCCTTCCTCTCACCAGCTTCTCTGAGAGTTCTTAAAAACCTGGTGACATTTTTGAACCATGGGTGGTAGTTGTGAAGGGGATGGTGATGATTTTTATCCCCCTAGGAATTACTCAGAATAAGCTGTTATCATTTTGATGTTCAGTGCTATTTCTGAGGGTCACTTGATAAAATATTTTTCCAGCACTCAGCATCTTAATATTTTTTTATACTACAGGTGTTTAAGATGACCTCAAAAATCTTGGGAAAATAATTTTTTATTAGACTGTCATCAACTTAACTGTTTATATAACTTACAACAATTTAAATGGTTACATAATTGAACCAAATAAAACATACTTGAAATTATGCAAAGTAGTATTAAAATATTACCGCAAGTGCTAAGTATTTCATTGAAGGAAAAATCAGCAAATGCAGATGCGTTAAAAAAGTTATCATTCATCCCTCTATTAAAGATAATGGTAACTGTGTGGTGGCACACATCTGTAATCCCAGTTACCTGGGAGACTGAGGCTAGGGATCACTTGAAGTTCATGGGTTCAAGGCTACCCCAGGCAAAAATAGAGATAATGGCAAAGATCTATTTTAGTTGTCTTAGCTTTTGGGTTCTGGTATCTTAGATAATCATACAAGATGAGATAACTGTTTGAACATCGGATTTTTTTTGTTTTTATAGTGGGACTTAAGGAAACTTGGGTTCTGGCTTTGAGTCCTACTTCTCCTATTTTATCTCTAAAACTTGAGAGAAGAGTAAATTCAGTTTTCCAAACTTTTTCTCTGTTCCATTCACTGCCACCTCCTCTCTATGCCCTTTTCGTATGGACCTGAAAACAGTCTCTGGTGTATTACCTGTGAGTGTACAGTTCTGCAGTACCATTGCCCAAGGAAGTATTAACTTTCTTGGTTACACACTGTCATGTGGTTACTGTCAAGTTCTTTTATGATAAAATGCCATTATAGGAAAAGAAAGTCACATGGTGTGAACTATTCAGTTCTTTGAAAGACCTTCAACTGTGCCTTTAAAATGAAGTAACTTTTCATTCTGCATTCTATTGTGTTGTGATTTTTGGTTTTAAAAACAATACAATGAATTTTGATGCGATTTGGCTGTTCCTTAAAATGCCATCAAACATTTAGCACTAGAAGTCTATAGGTTTTAAAAGCTTTGTGGCTCTATTTTCATTACAATTACCGTTGCTTCTTGAAAAGCTACAGTTTGAAAATTGAAATGCAATAGGGTAGTTCCTGATTTGGATTAACTTTAGTGCTTGAATTGAAGTGATGATAGTTTCCAGAAGAAACAGAATGAATGTTACATAGCTTTCACAGCCAGGTTTTAAGAATTTCGGCCACCTATGTACAGTTCTTCAGCCCACACTCCCACTCTTGGAAAGAGATTCTCAGAGGAGAAGGGGTCATTGCCAAAAGATTACCATGAAATGAATCTTTGTTGTCATTCCTTTTGTATTTGATGGACATCATTTCATTATGTTGGTGCTCTTCATTTTATATCTTATCAGTAGGACTAAGTGGATGTTGTGGGGGGAGTTGAAAATTGACATTAAGACATGTTCTTTCAAAGGTAAGTGGTGGCTCACCATTGTTTCTGTTTTTGGTAACCAGCTAAAATTTTGCTTTGATTATAAAAAAATGAGGGACCTATTTCTGGTCTCTAAAAAACTTGCCCCTCTTACTTCTCTTCAAATATGGTTTCAAGCCAATTGCCAAGGGCCATTCTGTTACTAAATCAGTTGGAGTTGTTTTGATTGTTGCCTTTAGCAGTGGTTTCAGTCTTAAAATTTTGGAGCCTCAGCTGAAGAAATTAAAAATCAATCACTATTATTCACAATATTTATAAAAATATACATGATTTAAAGAAAAACTTCCTGTATTTGTTTATGGTCAAGCATACTTCTCTCTTACCTTGCATATGAGTAGTGTTCTTAACATGTTTTAGAAAACATAGGATCTTTCTTTGATGTTGACTGAATTGGCTTTGGCGTGACTGTATGCTTTACCCCCATCTCTTAGTCTGCAAACACCCCCTTTCCACCTCCGTCCATTTCTGTGCTGCATGACTAGCATCTCTAGCCCTCTTACAGAGACTGTTGAAATAGTATGCATGCGCATGTTGATAGCAAAAAAAATGGAACCTCATGCTTGGAAAGGATTAACTCTCTACTGGTGAGCAGTAACACCGTATAAGAGCTGTTGTTGTCATACAGGATAGGGAGACCTTGTGTCTATCCTTTTATACTTTACTCATTTCACTATTAAGTATTTTAGTAATGCTAAACTAAATTGCAGATGTTTGCATAGGTGTGCAAAGGTTCTTAGCTCTTTGACTTTGCTTGTGCTGTTTATTGTATCTGGAATGTATTTCTCTTTTTTTTCCCCTGACTGCTGCCTACAGATCCTTTATGGCTTAGTTCAGGCATTCTCCCCTCTCCCTCTCCCTCCCCCTCCCCCTCCCC
>PVHY01027323.1:0-16352 GCA_004024945.1 Uropsilus gracilis
TTAAAAAAAAAAAAAAAAAAAAAGAGTGATGTCGTCACATCTCACAAAGCACCGTTATATAATCAAATTAGTCTCAAAAAATAAAATTGACAAATAGGAAGGGAAACTGACACAAAACTGACAACAGGAAGGGAAAATAGTATCTACACTGTGTAGCTGACGCCACAGTATTTCAGGCTCATTGTCCTGCCCAGCCGCAGTTAGCAGTTGGCACCACCCGGACACCCCACTTTCTCCGGAACGCACACAAAGAAGTATCTCACAACAATCCGTTTCCCTCAACTCAGTTGAGAATTTGTCTTTTTTTCTTTTGAGACTAAGTCTTGCTATTTTTGCCCGTGGAACCACAGGCTCACATTACCCAGGGCACCACAGACTCAAGCCATCCCCAACCTCAGCTTCCCAGGTAGCTGGGATTACAGGCAGGTGCCACCACGCCCAGCTATTTTTTTTTGGGATTAGGTCTCACTACGTGTCCCAAGCGGGACTTGAACCACGATCCCTGGCCCCGGTCGCGGCTTCCTAGGCTGCCGCTTACAGGCATGCACCACCATGCCCGGCCGAGAATTTGTCTTCTTTGCGTGGGTGGTTCAGTGACCACACACTCACTGATTTAACTACAATAATCAAGGAAAATTCGCTGCCAACATTTAACAACTCCAAAAACAAACAATTTAAGGGATCATCAGTCTTTGTTTAGTTTCCGCCATTCCTGTTCCACCGACACCAGAGCCCTGTCAGGGTGTGATCCAGGCTCACCTACCTCCCAGACTAGTACACATTTGTTGGTTTTCTTCACAGCTTCTTCATCAGACTCCTCATCATCTGGAAAAGATAATGTAGCTAAAATCTTGCTCTACATTGAGACTAGAGACCAAAATTCAGCTTTAAACAATGTTCAAGCCTACCCAGATTGGTTTAAAGAGCATCCCCTTCCCCATGTATGGGGAGCCAAAGTCTTTGGTTTCTACTTATTTCCCCAGATTAGAATGGAAGCGCCTAACAGGCAGGGACAAAAAGCTTGTGGCCCCCACACACGTCTTGAGCACATGCTGTGTGCCGAGAGCTGGGCCAGACCCACAGGCAATAAGAAACGAGGGCTCATCAATCAACAACAAACTTTGCCCTGGCACCCTAGCGCCAGGTTTCACATATCAACCGGAGTCTTCTCGAGTAGCTTTTTTAAAAAATTTTTAAAATTTATATTATCTATTTTTTATTATGTTAAATAATTTATTCACATATAAATTTCACATCTTTGTAATCCCTGTGGTTCACCCACTGCCTTCCCTCCCTGACTGTTCCCCCCACCAAAATGTGTACTTCAGTTTTGTTGTTAGCTTGTTTTGACTTTTTCTCATGGATTTTTGTTTTTCCTGTGTCCCGTCTTAGTGAATCCATTTGGTTTCTGTCTTTATCTTTCTGACTTGTTTCTGCTAATATGATTTCTTTTAAGTACACCCATGTTTCTCAAGTAATTTTTAATGGAGGAGGAATAATACAGAAATACCAATGGAAAATGTCTTAGAACACTTCTAAAGCAAAATAAAATAAGGGTCAATTCTAGTGCAAAGTGTACTTTAAGATACAAAAACACTTAAGGGCAGAAGTGTAAGCAGGCGAAAGCTAGGAAACTGAGTAACTCTGAAGATGTTAAATGCCAACCCAGGTCTTCCAAAAAGAGGGAAATGAGGAGTGATGGCCAGGAGTAAGCATCAAATACTTTATGTATACATATATACACACACATATATGTATGTGTATATATGTATACACATGTCATTTACCTTACACGTTAAATAAATATATTTATCGTATGCAAATTTAGACAATAAACTAAGAAGCTATTTTCTTGTACAAAGAGTTTCTGATCGGAAAATCTTTTTTAGTCTTTCTTTTTTTTTCTTTTTAAAAGACTAGGTCTCATATGTTGCCCAGGGTTGTCTTGAACCTGTGAACTCGAGTGATCCCCAGCCTCAGTCTCCTAAGTAACTGGGATTACAGGCTCATGCCACCACGCCCCACTGGTCTTTAATCCTTTAAAAGATCATTTGCATAGCTAGCTGAGCTTTTATAAATGAGCTAGTACCCAGATAGGGGGCAGACAAAGAAAGCAGCAGTTAGAAAGGCCTTGGAGAGTAGGTAGAATAGCCACCACTCACATATAAGACCGTAACAGTATGTGAATGTCTGGCATGCCCACAGTCTAGATGGCTTTACCTAAAATTCCTAAGCATTAGCTAGTATAAGCAAGTCACTTAGGAAACAGGATGAATTCACCAAGTACCATCCCCCACTCCCATCAGCCCCTGCTACCCCCATTCACCATCTCCCTTTGTGTTAGAAGTCTGCTCATCCCATTTTATCCGGTGCAGCATGAGTCGCTTAAATTTCTTCTGGGCCTTGGGGCCTGGAAACAGAGAGGAGAATTTACCACAGCTGCGGAAGAGGACGGGGTAGAAAGAGCCTCCAAACTCATTTAATGTCAGACATTTAACTCATTTAATGTCAGTGTGGTAGTTGAAGCAATCCCAGGAACCACCACCTAAGTCCTTCTACTCAATGGACATAGCACGGAGGACATTAAAGACAGGAGTGGCTCTGAAGTTCTATCTCTGCCTCCTTTCTCCCCACCACGCTAATCACGTCCAAGCCTCGGGTTGCCTGGGGACAGACTCCTCATGTTTTTCAGACTCACCCCCTTCCACTACTACCACGTTGACATCCTTGTGCAGTACCACCACCCCCGTCAGGTACAGCTGCCCAGCATTGGCCTCAATCTTGAACTTCTTGGCTGGGTTGCTCAAATTTCGAACTCTGGGGAAGGGAGAGTTTAGTTGTGGTTTTCATTTTAGCATCAACAGCTGCCTGAATGGAATGGCAAATAAACAGATGGATCCAATATGGTTGTCTCACTAAACACAAAGACCTTTGGAATAAGCAAACACACCGTGCTCAAAAGGAAGAGCTGATGAGTCCAGAGAGGTTCCCACCACCTAACACTTCCTCCAAGTCCCTGACGTACTCAGTGTGTCAGTCTACACTTGGCAACAAAGAGCAGGCAATCGAAACTTACAAGTGAAGAAGAGGAATTTACCACTGTTCAAAATATCTATGAGCTAACTGTCCCTAACAGTATACAGATCAACAGATTCTCTGCCCACTAGATGCTTTAATGCACAGTAGTTGTGATATGATGCATGAAAATTTCCTGAAAGAATAAATGAAAAACCGTTA
Organism: Uropsilus gracilis; assembly: GCA_004024945.1. NCBI lineage: Eukaryota > Metazoa > Chordata > Mammalia > Eulipotyphla > Talpidae > Uropsilus > Uropsilus gracilis. The sequence continues at coordinate 3,238 of PVHY01027323.1, forward strand.
GCAGCAATGACCTATGAGCGGTCTTATGGGATCAGTAATAGGAATTCTTTTCTGTAAGTCTTCTTCTGTATCGTCATAATTTACGAAAACCTTAATGAGCATTTACTACTTTTACAATGCATCACTTTTATAATGAAGAGCTAGTTAAAAAGCATGAGCACGCTAATAAAAAAAGGAATACATAAATTCAACATGAAAGAGTAAAATGAAAATACCAAATCAACACAAATGTAGAAAATTTTTGCCATGTATAAAGTGCATTTTGGAGTGGGAATGAGAGGATTTCTGCAATACATCAGGATAAGGACACACTTGCTAATGGGAGACTTTTGCCCGTGGAACCCCAGGCTCTCGTTGCCCGGGGTACCACAGACTCAAGCGATCCCCAGTCTCAGCCTCCCAGGTAGCTGGGATGACAAGCGCACGCCACCACGCCCAGCTATTTTTTTTGAAACTAGGTCTCGCTACAGGCCCCAGGCGGGACTTGAACCGCAATCCCTAGCCCCGGCCGCTTCATAGGCTGAAGCTTACAGGCACGAGCCACCGTGCCCGGCCAAGGGAGACATTTTTAATGTTTCCTGGAGACATAAAATGATTCCTTATGCTTCACGAATGATAAATGATCTTAGTTCACATCTCGGCCTGAACAAGCATATCCACCCACCCACCCATCCGCACATCCTTCCTTCTATCTTCAGAAGCAATACTGGCCCACTAAAAAGATGTCAGAGAGAACAACCCTCCACCCTCACTACTGTGAAAGACACGTCACCAGCTCCTGAGTCTCATGAGCGTCATTCAAGGGAAGAGGGACCGATGCCTCTAGACAGCGGTTCTGCCTCAAGCACTCGGGAAATGCCTAGTGTTTCTCAGAGATAAGCCCCAGTCTGGACACCTACCTATACACAGATATGTGTACCCCCTGTGAAATGTCTTCTTTAAGCTTTTTAATTTTCTTGACCTTTCTCTGTTCTGCCGTAAGTTTTCGGGCAGCGTTGGCCTCTTCATGCGCTCTGTCGTGACAGGAAGGACATCCACAAGTGAGAAAGGCATTGAAGATCAGAGGCAGGGCTGAGGGAAAGAGAGAGCAACGGAGGACTCTCCCCCCCCCCCAAACATGGATCCCCCAGAACAGTCTGGAAAAGGTACTTGCCCTGGGTTTCCACCCAGCCCCATGGCAACTTACTTCTGTCTTTTTGCCATCTGAGCTCTGACATGGGCTTCTACCTTCGTGGGGTCTTGGACAGCTTCTGTTCCTAACACTCGCATCAAGTTTGAGATCCTCACTGCAGTGGGAGACAGAAACAAACCTCCTGAGTCACTGAGCCTTTGCCTCTTCTTCCAGTTCATGTCCACTTACTTCAAACCTCTGCTAAAAACGCACTCCCTCATAACACTCCTACCATAGTAAGTTCACCCAGTTAGCTCAGTTAGCTCGTGGAAGGTCACACTATCAGCTGACACGTACTTAGAAGGTCTCGATAGCTATGAAAGGAACTTAATTTCTTGGTATTTTTTCACTTGGATCTAGCATTTGGTGGAAGTTCTCACACATAACAAAGCTTACTCAAAATTTTTACTGAATAACAGGTACAACATGACTGGCTTTTTAACTGTGGTTCCACTGTAAACATATTAAGAATCATCAACGTAACAGTGCCATGCAAATACTGCAACTATCTAAATAAGGAAAGATAGTAATAATTCAGAGAAAGACAAAACCACTGAATGAGTCTGAGAAACAGAAAGCACTGGCATACTGATATGCTGAAGATACCAGAATTGCAGAGATAAACCTGACACCCTTTCTTCCCTGGCTCCAAGATATGTACCTTTGGGTTCTGGAGGAGGCATCAGACCCAACCTGACTTTCTCTTGTAGTTCCTTCTGTGCTTCCCTCCTCGTTTGCCTTCGAAGTTTCTTCTGTTCCTTCTTGGTAAGATATACTCCCAGAGTAACCGGCGTGTCATTGTCAACTGTCAGGGAGAGAAATGAATGTAGCAAAGCAATCAGCCTATTAGAGGAACTCAGGCGCGTATCACTTAAAATAAAGGGACCTTTCGTTGGATGGTGTTAATGATTGCAGCTATGATAAGTTAGGCTATGATAGTGATTTTCAGGTTATGATACGGTCAAAGGGAAGACGCATCTTTATCTTTCAAGAGTAGTGTTCTAACCTGTCTTTTATTTTAAGCAGTAGAGCCCTTTAATCAGTTGAAATGTGGCAATTACAGAAAACAAAATTAGAACTCCTTTGACTCTGTGTGAGGGCTGTGGGTTAACAGGGGTATCTAAATCCTAATTCGACCCCATCTCCTACACATCAATGTTTCAGTAGAATACAATTTGAAAACCACTGACATTGATGACATTTACTATACTTGTAGAGTTTCAGGCACCGGGGAAATCCACTGGACTCACAGAGCATGTTTATTCAATGTTTTTAAAACAAACGCCTCTTTCCGTCCTCATCCTTCTGATGATTCATACTTATGACAGCTAAGCAGAATTAAGTAAAACTCAAATGATTACTATTCCTTGTATTATCTCAAGGCTCCAATCTAGTTTTCTGAACTTTACTCCTCAACTGATCTACTGAGATCTTAACTCCTCTATTCACCCCAAATCTGGTTAATGTGATCAAGACGTTTATAAAAAACTTGTGAAGGTTTATCAGTCAACATTATCTCTATAAAAGAGGAAATTCTTTACTTCAAGCAATTTACCCAAGGTACTCAGCTGAATTAAACAGCCACAATTAAAATCTATCTTGTCTGACCGAAACAATAGACTATGGTACAAAAATTACAATGAGAGAAAAAGGCTGAAGACAAAGAAGATCAAAGAAGGGAAGAAGTTTCATGCTGATGGACAAGCCTACAGTTGGGAGTCAACACAATGACAAAAGCCTATCTAGATGCAATCATCAAAAAGTCACCTCGATAAGGCTTCCATGTCTTAGAGGTACGATGTCTAGTACTACAGCCACTAGCCATGTGATTACGTAAATTGATTAAATCTGAGTAAAGTTAAAAAAAAAAGTCTCTCAGCTGTGCTGATGGAAACAGTTGCGCTAAGTTTTCAAGCACACACCAGTCACGTGCTGACAGAGGCGGCTGCCTCAGACGACAGAACACGGCGTCACTGCGCAAAGCTCCACCGGCCAGCACTGCGCCAGTACCTGCACGGACATTCCACACATTACCTGGAGGGTTGAGCTGCGCTGGATGTTCAACAAGGTTTGTGATTCCAAAGTAATCTTCTCTCTTGGGATTTTGCTCTGTACTAAAATCGCAGGAAGAAGGGAAAACAAGACATGTGGGTAGAGTGAGTCCCAGAGAAAAGGAAATTCAAAATCAAAAGGAGAAAAGTTCACGCTCCATAATGCAGTCTATCATTTTCAGTATTTGTGGATCTATTACTCGCAATTACATTAGGTGTAATTTGAAGATGTTACCTGGGTCCTTCCCGCCAACATTAAGCCAAGTGAAAGCGTAAAAATAACACCATGTAACATCCTTTACAAATAGGTGAGCTTGTGTATGACTATTTCCCTTGGATTTAAAAGTTTTTAATATTTATTTATTTAAAGCGTAAGTACCATATACTTCTCCTGGTCATATTAAAAGGTTAACTAGCAAACTCACAGGTCAAAGCCATTGGGGATGATGTAAGAGTCCCACCACTCAATTTCAGGGATATCGCCTTCCTTTAGTTCCTTCTTAGGAGCAATGAGGGCGAGCCTAGTTGAAGTATGGATGCCTGTTTTTCTAGCTGCCTGTGAGATCTCTGCCTGCAGCTTCTCCAGTTGAGCCTAAAGCCAGGATAAACCAAGAAAGGAAATAAAATTAGAGACAGAGAAAACAGAAAAGTGGTAGAACCCCAATTTAAAAAATAATCTCTTGTCAAATTCTTTATCACTAAAGCAATGAATACATAATTTCTGTAAGTTTCAGAAAAAGAGCCTGTTTAACCTTTAGTTGATCTACACACATCTCACCCTCATCACTACCCATTCATGCCTCTATGTGCTTGCACCAAATACACACAAATGATATTTTGTAAAGACCTCTTCTGAAAGGATGAAAATGAGAAGGGAAAAAAAACTGGTATCTATTCAACTTGCCAGGTGTAAGGATCTGTTTGTGGTAAATTTTACTTTTTTTTTTTTGTAAATTTTACTTTTTGAGACTAGGTCTCGCTAAGCTTTTTGCCTGTGGAACCGCAGGCTCTCGTTGCACGGGGTACCACAGACTCAAGCAATCCCCAGCCTAGCTTCCCAGGTAGCTGGGATTACAGGTGCGTGCCACCATGCCCAGTTATTTTTTTTTTTGGAACTAGGTCTCAATACAGGCCCCAGGCTGGACTTGAACCGCGATCCCTAGTCCCGGCCGCGTCATATGCTGAAGCTTACAGGTACAAGCCACCGTGCCTGGCCTCATTTGTGATAAATTTTATTTATTTATTTATTTGTTTGTTTGTTTGGAGACCAAGTCTCGCTATTTTTGCCCGTGGAACCGCAGGCTCTCGTTGCCCGGGGTACCACAGACTCAAGCCATCCCCAGCCTCAGCTTCCCAGGTAGCTGGGATGACAGGCGCGCGCCACCACACCCAGCTGTTTTTTTTGGAACTAGGTCTCGCTACGGACCCCAGGTGGGACTCGAACCGCAATCCTTAGTCCTGGCCACTTCATAGGCTGAAGCTTACAGACACGAGCCACCGTGCCCGGCCCTGAAGTTCTACGTTATATTTTAAGCCAGATACCTTTGTCCGTAAACGCTGGGCAATCTTCTCAAATTTGCCCTTGTCATGGAATTTAAAAGTACGTCTCTGGCGCTGAGAAGGGGCAATTGAGACGCGGGGGTCAAAAAAGGTATTAGATTCCATGTCTTCGGAAGGCTTTTCTTTTAGTTGTTGCTTGAACTGTTCCCTCTTCACAGCACGAATGTTGGCTTTTAGAGTAGGCATGCGGTGTGTCAGCTCAATCTCCTTGCCAGTGGCATCCACAGTGCGGCCTTGCTCGTCGAGGATCAGCGGTGTAGGCTTAGTTTGATCTTTTAATTCCACCTTCCTGAAAAACAAACAGCCCCCAAAGAAATTCCGTGTGAAACATGCAATTTCCAAGAGAAACAAGCAAAAAACAAAAAGTCCCCAGAAAATAAACTATCAAAAGTGGACAAAGACAACCAGTCTTTGTGTTCCAATACTACAGATGACAAACTCATTAGCAATTAATATCTTGATTGAAAATATCAAACAGGATTATTTCAATACAGAGCTCTATATATATTAAATGAGTTTGTAAATTACAATGAGAGAATGCGTAACCCTATCTTTGCTTACTTCTGTATTCGAGGCAGACACGGGGTGACAAAACCACCATACATGCTAAAATTAAAGTCTACTATCTTTGCCCAGCTGCAGGCAACTCTCAGATCTGGGACTTAACATGATTTAATTTTAGGAGACCTGGTTTCAGTCCCAGGTCTGGAGGCAGAATCTTATCCTTTGTCTGCCAACTGTAAAAAGGTAGTAAGTTCTATAACAAGGAGGGCAAAAGAATAAATCCAAACGGCATTTCTAGGTCACATGTAAGAAGACTATGACACGGTGTAGGAAATGCTTCAGGTTCTAGGAAGGTGTAGACCAACAGCATAGGTACTGCTACTCAAGGTCGAAAATGACAAGGGTGCTATAAAACAAATACTCACGGGGGAGCAATGCCCATGGCATGGAGATTGGCCAGGCCCACCATATTGGCATTGCCAATGAGCCCTGGCTTCAGTGCCAGCTGAGCCTGGATACGGGCTTGCAATTCAGCTGCTTTCCTTGCCTTTTCAATGGCATCATTCATGAAAGTGGCAGCCTGGGAGGGCTGAATAGTGTTGCCAATCGGAAGTCGCTCTGGTTGGGAGGAAGAGGCAGTTTTCGGCTGTGAAGCAGAGAAAAAGAAATCAGAACCAGGAGTGTCAGGCAGACAGAGTTCTCACTCACACATGCTGCATGCATGCATGTGCACACAAGTGTTAGACCTTCTGGACTCTCATCGGAGAAGCCACCAAGGAATTCTGTGGTGAAAATCCTTTTCGGATTTTCACAATTTTTGCATGTTCGGATTTTGCACAATACCTGAGGTGTAGGAGGGCTGATGAAGCTCAGTTGCTTTTTCCTCTCCTCTATTTGCCGTGTTGCTGCTTCCATCATCTGTTTGATCTGCTCTCCAATGAGGGAAAAAAATTGAAAACCAGTTAACTGTTTCCTTTATCCCACAGGTTTCTAAACCCAATAGGCTTTCAGACTGAGAGACCTATAATGTTTTTAAATATTAGCATTACAAATTCCATTTTTAAAAAAATTACATATATATATATATATATATATCAGCTTTACATGCTTTCTCTACTATGGGCCAGAAAATTTAGGCAGGCTTAATTCCTATTAAGTAGCTTGAGGATTAAGACTCAGATTTAAGTCAGAGAAACCTGCACCATCTGAATCTTAAGTCTGTTCCTTAATACCTGTACCACTTTTCAACGTGGTATCTCATCTCTAAACATTCAAGTGTCTACACTTGAAAAAGAGACCCGCCGTAGGACGCTGCTGTATGCATTTAAACAATGCTCACAAGACCCCTGACAAAACCTGCACAATTACACATCTGCCCTACAAGAGGTTCCCGATGTGCTCAGCCTGGCTGCCCACCTCAAAATTACTCCTTGAGATCCGAGCAGCACTGTCTGTTTCCCAGGTCACCCAGGACAAATAAATTATCCCCCCCCCCCAAAAAAAAAAAAAAAAAGCTGAGACCAGTGGAACACGCACTGACCAACGACGTCTAGTGGGAGTGACTGGAGTCAGGAAGGGGAGAAGAGGGACTGGGGTGGTGGTGAAGGGGTGCATTATCAATGGGAGGGCCACACCTAAGGGGAACAATAACTGTACAATCATGACTGATGTTGTATGAAAACTAAAAAATTTACAAAAATACCCCCAAACATATAGGATTTCTTTTTTTAAAGGTAGTCCCTAAATTCTTAGTTTGGGTAACCAGAGACAATAGTATAAAATATTCTCTAATCTGTGCAACTTCAAAAGAAGTTCAGAATAATAAACTTTGAGGATGTAACCAAATTACTCTTCTTGCATTTTCCCAAAAATCTATCAAGACATTTTTTAAAATTCATTTTTATCATTTTTTGAGTCTGTGACATATTTACATAGTTCAAAATGCAGGGAAGTATGGAAGGACATATTGTGAATTCTTCTGCCCCATCCTCTAAAAACACCATCATGAGTCTCTTTCCTTAAGAAAATCCACCACCATCGGTAGTCCATACACATATATGGATACACCCCCCGCCCCCCCAGTTTAAAAAAAATTTTTTTAATTAAAAAGAGTAACTTTATAAGGAACATTTGTTGCTTATGTGGTATCAAACTTGTTTAACAGTGTCCATTTAAAAAGATACTACCACATACAAACACATGAAAAGTAAATAGAAACATTTAAGTAGATTATATCTTCTCTGCATTGCACTTGGAAAGTCTTCTGTCATCGAGGTGAGTTCTGATTATTTCAAGCAATTTTCTCAATAACCCAATGAAGTAGATAACTGTACGTAATACACCGTGCTTCCCAATTAATAGAGGCTACGTAAAAAGCTATTTTTGTAGCCCAGAAATGGAATATTCCTGATTAAACCCAGGGATGATGAAACAGGAGGGCTCATGTTTTGCAAGGACATATCCTCGGTCAGGAATGACGCTTCCTGGAACTCCTACAGTTCAAGAAAAAGGACTCTCCCATAACATATTGCGTGGCGTGGGGACTTTATAATTAGAGTTTTCTAATACTAAACACTAGTTCAGCTAAAATTACAATAAATTTGAACCCCGCATCTCATTTCTTCAAGTCAGAAATCATTGCTTCCAGTTCCGGCTCACTAACCTGGAGCTTAGTCAGCATGCCCGGGCTCTCTGAGGGAGGCCCAGGGATCACTTCTGGTTCCTCTTCCACCTCCTCAAAACGGGGTATCCGTCGCTTCTTCACACCTGATGATTCCTTGGAGATCTCTGAGTCATCACCAAACACTTCCTAAGGGAATCCAAGATGAAGGAAGATTTGTTTCCCCTGCCCAGGGGAGAAGGGAAAAATCATCCTAGTCCCTACAAGCAGTTTGTGCCTTTTCCCAGGGGACTTATGATGCAACCTTGCAAATGGCTGCTTGCCAGAAGTCAATCTTCTAGACCCTCCACCAAATGGACCATCTCACCCAACTTCATCGTTCTCCTCTTCAGTCAAGCAAATTTCATCCCCATGTTCTTATAAATGTTCCCATTTCAACACCTTTGCAGATGCTACTGCCCACATTTGTAACAGTATCCCTTAACTCTTCCACAACCCCAGTTTCAAGTCCTACCTAAAACTCACCTCCTCCAGGAAGTTTCCCTCATTAATAACCCCACTCTGATCAGACTTTTGTTTTGCATCTGTTTAGCAAGTAAGAGCTTGGTTCAGACTAGGTAAAACTACACTGCTGACACTCTGTTTGCCAAGGGTTAAGCCTTCAATGTTAGTATTTTCTCCCAACTACACGCTACGCTCTTCCAGGACAGGGGTTTTCACTTCTGCTTCAGTCTCCCCAGTAACACTTTGTTCTTATCAAACAATGGGAACTCAAATATGTTGACTAGCTTGCAAAGTGAAGGTAACAGGACCAAGAGTGGCCAATTGGAAGGGACAATGGGAAAAAGCAAATGTACACACCGGTGGTAGGCTTTGGGTGACATCCCCTCTTCACTAGGAGGGCTCGTGTTTTGCAAGGACATATCCTCGGCCAGGGGTGAGCGCTTCCTGGAACTCCTACAGTTCAAGAAAAAGGACTCTCCCATAATATATTGTGTGGAGTGGGGACTTAAATGGACCAAAGTGGGACCCGTATCCCAAGGCTATCTAGATACTTCCTTCAAGAAACATTCTTATTAAGCCCACCCAAAGCAGTCACTCATTCGCATCATGTCCTCAGCACTAAGACAGCAGCGTGTCCGGTTATAACAGCCTTCACTCTACAGATCCGCGCATACTAGGATCAAGCGCCCCCCCTTAAACAGAACAAAAATCCGACATAAGTTCCAGATTCTACAGTCAGCTCTAAAACGCATATACAACTGCTTCTCAGGTTTTACAACTGTGCCTGTCTTCTTGTGCTCGCACCCTTAATTCGTTTAAGGCAAGACGATGGCTCGTTCCTCTGTCCACCCTACAGTGCCCTAAACACAGAGGGAACATGAAACTGGCTCCACAGTTTGCCAGGGACCGAGCAGACAACGCTTGCTCACCCTGCGCACCTCGAGTGGCGCGACAGGATAGCCAAGGGACCAACAGCACGTGGGAAGACTTGATGGGCGTCACGGCAAGGACATTTTTAAAGCAACAGAGAAAAACGAGAGAGACCAGCTACTTGACACTGATGACACTGGAAGAGGCCACGCCCAGCCTGCAGCTACAGAGGAGAAAGCAAGACGTGCTGTCCCTCTAGGGCGAGCAGCAGCAGGCCGCCAGCCAGGGCCGCGCTCCAGAACGCACGGCGTGAGGTGTCCCTTCGCAAGCCACCGCAGAGAAGCCCTGAAGAAGAGCAGCCACACTGAGGGCCGCAGCTCAGGGACAGCGGCGTGGCCTTCCAAAGCGACCAGAGAGGCCTAGAGGAAGGCAGAGTGTGGACTCTCGGCGCTGCCATCAATGCGCAGCAGCAGTGCGGGAGGCTATCGACCCTGGAGCCAAAGCCCCAACCGTGGACGCGAGAGGCTGTTTGCTCGGGAAAGGCCAACCCGAGCTTAGGGGTTCATGGCCTGCCAAGTCTCGTCAGGCCTAAGTATCTTCCCCTGAACAGGGAACAGGAGACAGTGAAGCTCACAGCGCGAGCCAGGTCGGCTCAGCAGCTGTGCCGGCACCACCTGGAGCAATCCTGAGCCCAGCAGACAGCGCAGATGCGACCTACCTTCAGCTCTCGCTTTCTGCTCCGGTCGCTGCTAGACTTGGAGTGCCTGGAGCTCCGGCCTTCCTCCACAGCCTCGAACAACTTGTCCACAAATCGAAGAGTGGAGTCATCAAGAAAAGGTTTCAGATGGTCTGACAAGTGAAAAAGAAGCAGGGCTGACAACGCTGAGAGGGCTGACTCCGTCCGCTCGACACTGGCACGGCCTCCCAGGGGGAGGGAAGTGTTTCCTCACGTACTTTACTGCGGAGCGCGACCTTGCCTTCTGGGGTTAACAATGCTCTTACAACTTTTTGGAAAAGGAAGTATCACAGGGAGAGCAACCTGCTTGGGCCGAGCATCAAAATTTAGGGCGATTAATTACCCTAAAGTTGCCCAAACAGCAAGCTAGAGAAGACCAGCCTGAACAAAACTGCCCTTGTTCAATTTTTTAGATTTATTTTACAGAGACTCCTATGCATTTTGCTGCCATCTAAATCTAAACACACCATCCGTCACCAGAACATGTCTTTAGTGACTGTAACTTAGGTAATTCAGTACAGCGGTCAAAAGAAGTCAATCTGAGATTCAAAATGTGTCATGAATGTAGAAAACAAACGCAGGAGTAAGAGAGAAAAGCAAAACTGTTTAGGCTACCCCCATTGTGATGCGAAAGAAAAAAAAACGTGACCTGACCTCCAGACACTCCCGGCAGAATGCTTCGGGAAAGCTTAACGTGTTGGGTTCATTCTACATGTTAAGTTGAAAGATTCAGAGAGGCACATACCAGCTGCCTTCTTCTTGTCCATGCCCTTCCCCACACAGTTCAGGGCCGCCGTGACAACTGTGGGCTCTGAGAAGCCCAGCACCCTCTTCACTGTCTTCTCTATCCATGGCTTCAGCTCGTCCAGCTCCCTCTTAGACAGCGCCATTCTGCAGGAAAGGAAGGGCCGTGCAAAAGGAAAGTATTCCTGCACCTAGAAAGCCAGGGAAAGAGGACACAAGGAAGCTAAAGCATGTCCAGGCAATGGCTGGGACACCAGAAGTGCTTCCCCACTCTACCTTCAACCTTCCCTTCACTTCAGGTCAGATACGCTCCCTGAAAACCGTAATTCAAAGCAGAATAAATTATATTCTATTCGATTTTTTACCACAATTCAGTAAGTACCAATAGATCAATGAAATCTGTAAAACAAACATCCTGAGGCTAGCCTAGCCTATAAAGTTCTAGCTTCTTTTTTGAGTATATCACCAGTAAGGACTGGTGGGCATATTTCATGCAAACAAGACTGGAAAAAGCCCACCCGGAGACCACACTTTCTAGGCCCCGACTTTCCTGCAGACATTTCTTAAGCCAGTGCTGACCCTTAGGTTTCCCCTTCTTTTAAGAGCTGTGAAAAAAGGAGGGTTTATCCCGGTCAGTCATCCTTTTAAATCTTATAATCTCTAAGAATGTTCTGTTACATTCCTCTGTGTGGGAATTCTGTACCCAGAGAATTTTCTCTCATGTTAGAACAGGGTCACTCTCATGACATGGCAAGAGTAATCCTTCAGCTGAGAAAAAAAATATCATTTTGGATATACCCTTGCTCACTTCTTTTTCACTTCCAACAAATCTCTTATTTAATGCATGCCAATATAATTCTTGAACATTACTCATGTCCACATTTTGATTTCCTATTTATATCTCAAAAACTCCCCATGAGCATGGAGAAACTTCTATCTATCTAGCTATTATCCACCCATCCATCCTTGAGACTAGGTCTCGTTATGTTGTCCAGGGTAGTCCCAATCTCGTGGACTCAAGCAATCCCCAGCCTCAGCCTCCCAGGTAGCTGGGATTATGGGCATCCGCCACTGCACCCAGCTACTTTTTCAAAACCAGGTCTCATTATGTTGCCCGGGGTACTCTCAAACCCGCAAACTCAAGTGATCCCTGGCCTCTTGCCTCCCAGTGCTTGGATTACAGGCATATACCACCACACCCAGCTTGGAGAAATTTTAACTCCCTGGTTTTCTCCATACTGGCTATACATCAACAAACTGCACTAACCTCAATTTCCAAACTAACCTCCTCCAAGTAATGCCACCCATAAGGTTAATCATTCAGGAGGTTTTAAGATATTTTTTTCTCCTAGAAGATATTAGCTGATCAGCATCTACACTCTTGGTATTTATTTTCCATGAGACCTGTTGCCAAACAGTGTATTTCATTGTGATGTACATGAGTACATTAGTCGTGAAACTAGGGATGAAAGATTCTGTGCCTCAGAGGAACATGACATGAATGATCCTAAGATGGCTCTACTCACCCACTATCAAGCAGCACTATACAGCCCACACGTCCCTAAAGATTAAGTGGGCATTGCTCAGAAGATGCATATTCAGACACGAAAGGAAATTAAACAAAGAGCTCACCGAGAACTGTCGGGACACCAAGCCCCCACCATAGGCAGTCTTGGGGCAGTAATTCCCCCGGGCTTCAGTTTACCTAAATTAGAAATCTCACTTATCTCACAAGATGAGGACAAACAGCTGGGCCCGGTGGCGCGCGCCTTTAATCCCAGCCTTGAGAGACTGAGGCCAGGAATCGTTTGAGTCCGCGGGCTCGAGACTACCCCCGGGCAGCACTGCGAGACCGAGTCTCAAAAAAACAGCTGGGCGTGGTAGCGCGCCTGTAATCCCAGCCGTGGGAGGCTGAGGCTGGGGATCACCTGAGCCCGCGGGTTCGGGGACTACCCCGGGGCAACACAGCGAGACCTGGTCTGGTAAAAAAAAAAAAAAGGACAACTACCTACATCATACTTGCCTCGCTCAACTCACCACTGTCCAGCGGCCTACCACTGAGAGCTGAGACGACTGACAACCGGAAGGACAAGAAGCCTCACCTGGCCCTTGGGGGCGTGGAGCCCACTAGAGCGGAATCACAGGCCGCGAAGGAGATGCGCTTCAAACTCGGACACCACGCGATAGGCAGCACGGCGAGCGGAGTCACCGTGTGCCAAGCGCCCCACCAACTGCGTCCAAGTTCATGCAGATGCTCTGTCACAAGATGAGCAAACCAAGGAGCCGGTGGGGGGAAAAAGGGAAAGTTTCAGACAGCAACTTTCTGTCACTGAGCGACTCACGAGCCAATAAGTG
>PVHY01027324.1:0-16344 GCA_004024945.1 Uropsilus gracilis
CCGTGCTCCCCCCCCCCAGGACAGAGGCCGGCTCCCTGAGGCAGCCCCTCCTTCCCTGGGTCTGCATCTCCCCGTGAGTGTTCCTCAGGGTGTGGCCCGGGGGCTGTGGCCCAAGGGTGAGCGTGGGCGAGAGGCTTGGCGGAGCTGGCTCCACGGTGGCGGGGGACCAGCCCTGGAGTCTGGTCAGCAGTAGCCCGGGCCCAGCCGCTGGGAAAGAGTGTGCCCAGGTCGACGCTGGGGGTCTCGGAGTGTAGGGCTTGGTTCTCAGGGTCACGGGGCTTGTGAGCGTCACAAGCATAGGAAGACGGTGACCAGGCTGCGCTGGGACACGCACGCCGGCCCCTGGGGTCCCGCATGCGCTGTAACGCGCTCGTCTCATCTGGAGGTTAGAGCGGAAGCGTCGCCCCACAGCCCTGACCACCCGGCGTCTCACCCCGTCCCCACGGCGTGCCGCGTCCCTCGGGGCCTCTGAGGGCCATGTCCTCGGGCCGGGTGGCCGGGGGCCGCCTAGCATCGCCTGGGCCCTGCCTGTCTTCACGGGCCTGGAGAGTGGGCTGCCCGGAAGGGAGGGAAAGCTGGGCAAGCCCCTCGGCTCCCTGGCCCCTGGACCTCAGTCCGGCCGCAGGTGAGTGGTGCAGAGGCTCCGGCGATGGCCCTGGGGCTTCTGCTGCGTCTGTCTCCGGGTGATTCTCGCGCCCAGCTGGGTGTGGGCACTCTGGACGGCCCTGATGTGGAGTCTGTGGAGCAGCCTGGGCACAGGCTGTCTGTGGTTGCCGGGCAGGCAGGCTGCGGCATGAAAGGCAGGCGTGCTGGTCTGGGGGAGCTAATCGTGCGGCCCGGGAGGGCCCCCGAGCCGCCACCTCCTGGGTCCCGACCTGGGGTTGTCGTGGCATCTGCTCCATGCGGTTGGCATCGGTGAGAAGCTGTGTGGGAAGCCCAGGTGCTCTGCGGGATGACGTGGCCCTGCTGAGGAGGGGGGCATCTGGGAGCAGCGCCCTCCTTGACCTGGGGCACTAACAGCCTCATGCAGAGTCTATGTCGGCTGCTGTAGAACATCTCTCTCAGTGGAAGGCCCCCTGGCTTAACTGGAGGTGCCACCATCAGCCACGTCACGTACGAAGCGCCCGAGGCTCAGAGAGGGCGTGTGAGGTCCCAGCGCCGCACAGCGCTCTGCCAGGGCCAGGACAGAGGCCACCACGGCTGTGGGCCCCGGGAAGGGGTGGGGCCGAAGCAGAGCTGGACTGGAAGTGGCACCCACATGGGATCGGGTGCCCCAGGTAGAGGGCAGGGCTGGTTCTGCTCTCGTACCAGCCTCCAGGAGCGGGTGCTGCCTGGGCCGTCTGCGGCATCCTCTGGGGCTGGCAGCCCGGGGCCGGGCCGTTGGCACTGGCGGGGCAGATGGATCGGACTCAGATTGAGCTGATTAATTTATCCGTGTCTCTGGCAGGAAACAGATAGGGAGCATCTGGCTGGCTGTTTGGTGGCCCATTAATTGTGACAATGGCTTTAGCCCCAGATGTGACACGGCGCTGGCCAGAGGCCCCGCCTGCAGAGTGGCGTGTAGGGCAAGGATCCTTCCTGGGTTAGGGCCACCGGAGAGTCATAGGTCCTCTCAGGTGAGGCCGGCGCTCCCGGTGCTTGTCCTCGGGGTCCCGGGGGAGCACAGGTAGGCTGTGAAGATGCTGCCCATTCCATCCTATCCGTCCTGTTCCCCGGTGCCAGCCTGTGTCAGCCCCCAGCTCAGCCCTTTGCCGCCTGCTCCTGCCAACCTCTCAAGCTTCGCTGAGCCCCATTTTACAGATGTGGGTGCCGAGATGCCCAAGACGAGGCCGGTTGGAAAGATGGAGATGCCCGTGGCCCCCACTCTCGCGCTTGGGGGACAGCTCAGAACCCCGGAGGTGAACAGGGCGCCCAAGGACCACCTGTACCTCCTGCCCCTGGAGCAGTGGGCTCTGTAGCCCCAAGTCAGCGGCACCGGGGATCTAGAGAGACGGTCAGAGGTAGCGTCCCTGGAGGGGCCGCGGCAGGGGTGCCCAGCCCTCCCTCTGTCCTGGGGCTCCTCGGGGCTCCTCTGGGCCCAGCAGTATGGGTGTCCTGTGGTGGAGGCAGCCAGGGTCCAGAGAGGACCAGTCACTCCCCCAAGGTCACCCGGCAGGCTGGAGGCTGGCCAGGCCCAGACCAGGCCCTTCATTCTCAGAGCGGCCCTGTGGCTGACTCACCGGGTCCAGCCGGGGCTGAGGGGTGGGTGCTCCCTGAACCTCTTCACACCCGTGTCGCTGGGCCTCTTTCCTCCTGTCCTGTGAGAGGACAAGCTCCCTGCTTCCGCCGCTGGTCTGATGGACTGAGGTCCTGCCAGGCAGGAGGGCGTCTGGTGGACTTCTTGTTGCCTTATTCATGGTAAAGTACACAGAATTACCGGCGTCCCTGTTTTTAAGTGTAAGTTCAGGGGCATTTAGCACATTCATGCTGTGGTGTGGCCTTCCCCAACCGCCACCTCCTCCAGGACTTTCATCCTGCATGAAACGGCCCAGTCCCCCAGTCCAGCCCCGCCCCCCCATCCCAGCCCCCAGCAACCACCCTTCTGCCTGCAAATCCTTTCGCGCCCGCCTTCTCTTATTTAGCATGACGCTGGTTCACCCGTGTTGCCGCATTAGCAGAATCCATGCCTTGGAGAGGCTGGCTAGTGCCCCACTGGACAGACACACATCGTTTCCCACCCACGCATCCATCCACCCAGCCACCTTTTGGTTGCTTTGCACCTGGGTGTGCACATAGCCATCTGAGCCTCTGCGTTCGCTTCTGCCGGCCGTAGCTTGGAAGTGGGGTTGCTGGGCCACACGTCAACTCTGTCGAGTTTTTTGAGGAACCACCGAGCGTTGTCCACGGTGGCTGCACCATGTCATGAGCGCCCCGATCTCGCCAGCTCCTCCTCCCCAACACTCATGAGTTTCTGCTGTTTTGATAATAACCGTCCTCATGGGTGTGAAGTAATATTTCATTGTGGTTTTGTTTGCATCTCCCTAACGACCGGCCATGTTGAGCATCTCTCTGTGTGCGTTCCGGCCACCTGGGTGTCTTTGGAGACGTGTCTACTTGCGTCCTTTGGCCACTTTTGACTCAGGCTGTCGGCTTTCCGGTTGTTGAGTTGCAGCGGGTCTTTCCATTGCTGGGCTCGCCCTCCCTTTCCCGTTCTAGGCTTTGCAAATCACCTCTCCTATTTGGAGGGTGGCCTCTTCGCTCTGCTGAGAGCACCCGGTTATTTCTGAGCCACTGATGCCCGACCAGTGGCATGGAACATTCCACTCACCTTTCCCTGCCCTGGTGCTGTGTGGGAGCCAGACCTGCCAGGCACCCCAGCCTGAGGTGGGGAGCAGAGCAGACATCAAGAACAGTGGGCTCGGGAGTTTCCCCTTCAGCCGCTCTGTCACCAGGCATGAGGCGCTGCTGAAGGGTTTGAGGAGGGGGGTGGGTGGGCATGAGCAGCTTCATACGTCAGAACGGTTTTCTGGCGGCGGAGATGGGCACTGACCAGTGGGCTTGATGACCTCCCAAGCGGCCACCACCTGCCCCATGGGAGTGACACGGTCAGAACTAGGCCACTGTAGCCTCAGGTCCAGTCCTGACTCGGTCACTTGCTGTGCCCTGTGGGTCCTCACAGCTCATGCCACTGAGCCTCTGCTTCCTCATCTGTGAAAGGACCCCAGACACCTCCTTCCCGGAGGGTGACCCGAGAGGTTGTGCCCACAGGGTGCCTGGCCTGTGGCGGCTGCCATGGTCCATGGATCGGTCCTCAGGGGCAAGCCCTCCCCCTTCTCCCCCGGGTGCCCCGTACGATGCCCGAGGCAGGCGGTGAGGGCAGCGGGCAGAGGAGCGCCAGGCGCAGCCTCACTCCCGCCGCTGTGCTCTGTGCCCGCAGTGGGACTCCATCAACGAGGTGGACGAGTCCTTCCGGCCCATCCACACCTACCAGGTATGCAACGTCATGAGCCCCAACCAGAACAACTGGCTGCGCACCAGCTGGGTGCCCCGTGACGGCGCCCGCCGCGTCTACGCCGAGATCAAGTTCACCCTGCGCGACTGCAACAGCATGCCCGGCGTGCTGGGCACCTGTAAGGAGACCTTCAACCTCTACTACCTGGAGTCGGACCGCGACCTGGGCGCCAGCACTCAGGAAAGCCAGTTCCTCAAAATCGACACCATCGCGGCCGATGAGAGCTTCACGGGTGCTGACCTGGGCGTGCGGCGCCTCAAGCTCAACACCGAGGTGCGCGGCGTGGGTCCCCTCAGCAAGCGTGGCTTCTACCTGGCCTTCCAGGACATCGGCGCCTGCCTCGCCATCCTGTCTCTCCGCATCTACTACAAGAAGTGCCCCACCATGGTGCGCAACCTGGCGGCCTTCTCGGAGGCGGTGACCGGGGCCGACTCGTCCTCGCTGGTGGAGGTGCGGGGCCAGTGTGTACGGCATTCGGAGGAGCGGGACACGCCCAAGATGTACTGCAGCGCCGAGGGCGAGTGGCTGGTGCCCATCGGCAAGTGTGTGTGCAGCGCCGGCTACGAGGAGCGGCGGGATGCCTGTGTGGGTGAGCATGCTGCGCTGGGGCGGGCTGGCCGGTGGGCGGGCTGGTGTGGGCGAGGCTGCCAGGGTGCGTCAGCGGGGACGTGTGTGCGTGCGCAAGTGCGAGGGTGATGGCGTCGTCAGCGGGCACCTGGGGAGATGGGTGCGCCTCGTCTGTGTCAGCAGACACACCAGGCTCTGTGTGTGCATGTGTGTGTGTGAGCGCGTGCGCACATGCGTGCTGGGCAGGGGGAGAGGGCAAAGGGCGACCCATGGAGCCTGCAGTGCTGTGTGGGGAAGGGCACGCAGGCTGTGTTGCTGGGCTGAGCTGGGAGTCTGCTGCTGTCGGCTCTCTTCCTAGCACTTCCTACACGTTAGCTCGCCTGACCCCACCGCTGCTCTACGAAGCAGAAACCGCTTTATACCGGCTCTATAGATGAGGCGACTGAGGCACAGAGAGGCAGAACCACTTGCCCAGGTTCACACAGCTGGGAAGGAGTGGAGCTCTGCTCTGTACCTGGGCATCTGGCTCCAGGGCCGTGCTCCAGGCAGCAGACCCCTAACCTGTGGGGTGCAGGGAGCAGACCCCTAACCTGTGGGGTGCAGGGAGCAGACCCCTAACCTGTGGGGTGCAGGGAGCAGACCCCTAACCTGTGGGGTGCAGGGAGCAGACCCCGGCCTGGGTGGTGAGTGCAGGGCGGGCCGTGAAGGTTCCCATGGGCGCGGGGGTGCGGTTTGGCTTAGATACATCATAGTGGTGCCCGAAGCAGCCTGCCTGGGGCCAGGGGGCTTCACTCGGGGCCTGTGGGAGAGGACAGGTGAGAGCCTTCTGGAAGACAGCTGACCTTGGTAGAGCCAGCTGCGTCTGCTGCTGGTCTTGGCTGGCTGCCCTCTGCCCTTCCAGCTCCTCCCCAGGACGTGGGCACATGGCGCAGCTCAGCCCCTCAGAGCCCAGGGGACCTGCTGTTGGTGCCATTGTCCCTCCTGGGGGGGCAGGTGTCTCTGTGCAGGGGTCAGAGGGACCAGGTCCTGTCCCCAGGTGGCCTCTGTGACAACAGGGAGGGCCCCCTGACCCTCGCTGCTACAGCAGGAGGAGACTTCACGCCAGCGGAAAAGGCCTGATGTTCATGGGGGGAGCAGGACAGAGCTTCCCCCCCGAGTTGTCTCTGTGTTTTCCGGGCAGCCGCCAGGCCCTAGACAGCCTACCCTGGGGGCCTCTGCGTCCCCCACACCCACACCTGCTGTGACGTTTCACCTCGCCCAGACCCAAAACTCCAGAGCACGTTTCATGATATTCTCTGGTCCTGCTTTTGTTCTGTCTCCTGGAGCCAAGTTCGCCGGGCTCCGCAGGCCACCAGCCCCTAGGGGATCCGCTCACTGACCCCCCATCTCTGCTTCCTCTGCCGGAGGATAGTGACAGGTGTCCCCGCTGCCTTTGCTGCCTGCAAGGGCCTCCCTCGCCTGCCCTCTCACTTGCTCACCGTAGGCAGGCGTGACAGTTCCATTTGACAGATGGGGAAACTGAGGCTCAAGAAGTCATGTTGCCTGCTTAGGTCTCATAGCTGGCGCGAGGGGTACTGGCGCCTAAATCGGGGCCATCTTGTGCTGAGCCAGGGGTGTGCCTTTGACCCCACCCAGGCCTACCCAGCTTCACCGCCCAGAGCTCTCTCTGCACCCAGCTCACGCGGATGGGGCTGCTCAGACACTTTGCTCAGCGACCCTCTGAGTCCGTCGGCAATTCTGTCAAGTTTCTGCTGCATCCCGGGCTTTGGGGGGATACGCAGGGAAGCCTCCTGTGGCTCCTCACGCCCTTGCCCCCACGAGGGTCCTCTGAGCTGGCGTCCTAGCCCCATCGTACGGATTCTGAAAACTGAGGCCCCTCCCATTAAGCTGCAGAGTGGACATCTGATCCCAGGCTGCCTTGCCCAGAACCCTCTGTCACTGCCCCTTTCCACAGTGCCCTCTTCCCGCTGTGGGGTCACGTACGGTTGGCACATTGCAGCTCTCAGAGGAGCCGCTGGCCGGGGGACACCTGCTCAAGGTCAGCAGCTGTGGCCACCCTGGCCCTCGCAGGCAAGTGCAAGCCAGCCTTGTCCCCCCGTGTGGCTGGCACACTGGCTGGTCAGACGGAGATGGGGCCTCCTGCCTCTGGGGCCGGGGTCTCGCAGACAGATGGGGGTGGGGATGGCGGCTGCAGCCTCCTGGTTTGGCAGGCGTGGGAAGTGAGGCCTGGGGAGGGGCTGCCTCTTGCCCAGGCCCCCCACCCCCCAGCATGTCACAGCCAGGACTCTTGCTGGGAGACCCCAGACCGGAGCGGCAAGACCTTCCCTGGGTAGGAGAGGCCGCGGCCACTCCCGTTTCCTGCCATTGCTGGCCCGTTAATAAAAAATAATAAAGAAGTGCCAAGGCAGGGTTAGGGAATTGCGGCCTATTTTGAAGCCCGCGTTTAAATCACAATGCAACATAATTATGCCAGTTGCAAGATAATTACAGGTTTTATAAAAAAACATTAATTCGTTGTTCACTGCAGGCACTGAGGTTTGGGGACAAATTGCCAGTTCTGAGTTGCGTGAGGAGCCCAGCTGGGACCCCTGAGATTGCCTGTGTAACCTTCTTTGGAAAGAACAGCCTGGGTCCCAGAGTGAGGCCGGGGGGGGGGGGCAGTGCCCCCCCTCCCCCCAACTCCCTCCTTGGCAGACAGCCTGTGAGTGGGGAGGATGTGGCCACGCTGGGAACGTAGCAGGGGGCTGCTCTTGGGGTTCCTCTGCCCCACCCTATGCTACCAGGCCTGAGGGGGTCCCAGCTTTCCCGGGGGAGCAGTGCTCCCCAGTTGAGATGAAGGCTGGGTGCAGGAGTTACCAGGCCCCAAGCCCCCCTTTCTCTGGTGAGGGACGAGGCGATCCAGGGTGTGGTGCCCACGGCCAGGCCAGGCTCACTGGGCAGTCAGCTCCCCTGGGGTTCCAACCCCTACAGCTTTCCCGGGTTACGGATGAGTGTGGTAACGGGGTAACGCCCGGGAGGAGAGGGGACCTGCAAGGCCACACTGCCCCTTAGCAGCCTTGCAGGGCCAGCGGAGGCTGCACGCAGGGCTCGGGGGCCCACGGACCCACGGGCCTGTCCAGTTTCTCAAGAACCTGAAATCCCAGCGAGATGAGCCACCAGCCCAAGGGCGCACAGCTGCGAGTCTCAGCGAGTCTCAGCGAGTCTCGGGGCCCAGGGCAGTGCCTGCGCCCTGGGCCACACCCCCCTGGCCAGCAGGGGCAGGGCTTCTCAGCATATGGCCCAGCGGGGCAGCCCCAGCCTGAATCCAGGTTCCCGTCCTTCCTGTCACCTGGACACGGAATATAAATCACCCTCCGAGGCCCTAATCATCTTTCTATAAATACCAGAGTCTCATTTCGGAGGGGGAGCGTGAACGCCGAGCTCTTTGCCTTCCTGACTGTGTTTAAAAATCTGATTTAGAATTAATTTCCTTTGGTCGTCCGCCGGCGGACACCTTATTTGTCAAATCTCAAGCTCGTGGCAGGGGAGAGGAGCGAGGTGGCCGGGGCCTCAGGCACCTGCCGGCCCGACGGGCGGCCTGGGCAAGGTGCCCTCGGCGGGGGCAGCAGCCCCTCCTGGCCCACAGCCCGTCCCCGGGCGCCCGCAGGCTCCGGAAGCACCCCGGGTGGACGGGAAGGGCCGGGACCCAGCGCCCGCAGCTCCATCTGTCTCCACCGTGAATTCCCTGCTCTGCCTCCAGGTCTCGGGGCTCCCTGAGGCCTGGTGATTAGTATTCTTATTAAAGATTATTTTATTTTCATTGCTCGGATTAATCTGGCCTTGACACATTATAGCCATATGGGTATTAGCGAGCGTGAGAACCGCCCACCGGCGCGTGGCAGGATGGCAGGGCTGAGAGCTAAGCCCTGGGCGCCACTGAGAGTCTGCGGGGAGGCCCTTTCCCAAAGCTGCCCCGCCTGAGTGGGCCCCAGCCCCTGGAGCCCGTTTCCGTTCTGCCAAGCAGATGTATTGATGCCCACTCGCCACGAGGCACTGAACGCACGTGTCTCCACCTCTGCAGCCTGCCTGTGGCTGCCGGTCTCACCTGCACCTGGCAGACAAGAAGACCAGCCCAGCGTTGGCCGGCATCGCTAGGTGAAGGGGTTAGAGGAGACGAGGGCCTCATCCAGCCCGCTCCCAAGCACTGCCCTCCGGTAGAAGGATCCGGGGGTTCTGGGAAGGGTGGGGGCTCGCAGAGTGAGACGCACAGACTCTCAGGCTGCGGGATGAGCCCCCCACCACACCCCACATCGCGCCGTGGTCCCTGGCATTCGACCTCCCTGCTCGGTGCTGGGTCACCAGCCCAGCCCTGTGGCTCTCTGTGGCTCAGCAGCGAATGACGGAGCCCTTGCAGGTCTCTTTTGGGATTTTTAGAATTTTTTTTTTTTTTTATTTTTTTGGAGATCAGGTCTCGCTGTGTTGCCCGGGGTAGACCCGATCCCATGGACTCAAGCAATCCCCAGCCTCAGCCTCCCAGGTCGCTGGGATTACAGGTGCCCGCCACCGCATCTGGTTGCTTTTTCGAGACCAGGTCTCGCTGTGTTGCCTGGGGTAGTTCCGATCCCACAAACTCAAGTGATCCCCAGCCTCAGCCTCCCAGGCTGCTGGGATTACAGGCGCCCTCCACAGCACCTGGCTGCTTTTTTGAGACCAGGTCTCACTATGTTGCCTGAGGTAGTCTCGAACCCGCAAACTCAAGTGATCCCTGACCTCTTGCCTCCCAGCGCTTGGACTACAGGCACGTGCCACCACGCCCAGCTTGGGACATTTTTAATGACTAAAGAAACAATCACTCCAGTTTCTCCTCTCTCCTTCCTCCTTCCCCCCCCCCCTCGGCCCCCGTGATGCTGCCCTTTAAACCTCGCCTCCCAGGCCCAGAGGAGCCCACTCACACATGCACAGCCACTGGGTCAGGCACAGACACTGTCATGGGGAGGGCGCTTCAGCACAGGTGTTGGCCATACACGCAATTGGGGGAAAAGCCTGGGCTCCACATTTACCCTATACTCTGACAACTCGAGAGGAAACCAGCTCTCGCTTATCTCAGGTCCATAGTAGATGCTCAATAAATGCTGGGGGATGGGACAAAGAGGTACAGCCGATGCCATCCCAGTAATCATAGCCAGTGCGCTGGCTTCCACCCAGCTGCAGGTTCAAAGCAACTCGCTGGTGAAGGGCCGGTCTGCCTCCTTTCAGAAGGCAGTTCGGAAGTTGCACCCCCCCCAGAGTGGGCCTCCCAGGGGGAGGGGTGGCTTCTAGAAGGGAGACCAGATCCCAGCATGTCAGCTGGGAGTCCTCACAGTTCTGAGCTCCCAGTTTCCAGTCTCAGGGTTCCCTCCACCCCCAATAGGGGCGGAGACACCTCATCTGGGGTACATTTTCTTCGACTCCCCAACCTCAAAGCCCTTTCTAGCGCCACTGCTTCTGAGCCTGTAAAGCACCTTACATGTTTCTCCCGATTTCACATCTTCTCTTGAGCTTATGGAATTGTCTAAATTAACCTGACTTCAGCTCTTATAATAAATACATACGGCTTTGGGGGCTTGACTCCCAGCCGTATGTTTTGGAAGAGCACATCCTTGAAGGGACAGCCATCAACTGATGGTAGGTCTCATATATTGTAAAAAAAATCCAAAAATAAAATTAAAAAATTAAAAAAAAAATACGTACGGTTCATACCCAAAGACATCTTTTTCAGATGAAGCTTCTCTTTTCCAGTTTGGGATTTAGTGGATGGTGGGGGTGGGAGGATGGGCGAGGGGGGGGATGGGGGGATTTAGTCCCAGGGAGCTTCCTGGTGATCCCTCTTGCAAAGGAGTTCAGGGACAGTTGGCCCTCTTGAACTCCTGGGCTCCCTCTGCTCAGAGTAAGCAACAGCAGGCTTAGCTCGATTTGAGAATTCCCCGAGAATTCCCCGGGCACTGACAGCTTCTGCCCTGAGCCAGCTCCCAGGAACTTTGAGAGGTGAAACTAAGGCTTCCCTGGCCTTACTCTCAGGGCTCTGCCCACAGGACCCACCAGGCTTAGAGTAGAATGAGACATGCAGATAAGCATGTTCAGTCATCATGTTACATACAGGTCTTGAGATTAAGAAGCACAGACGTGGGGAGGGCGTGGTTGCTTCTCGCGCCCGTGTGTACGTGTGTATATATGTGCATTGTGTAGAGGTCCAGAAAGGCTTCATTGAAGGGAGAGTTCAAATGAGTCTTGAAAGAATGGACAACGGTGAACAGAGGAAGCAGGCATAGCATGTGCAAAGGCCCTGTGGCAAGACTAGCCTGCCGGATGTGGGGAGTCGTCCATCCCTGGGTTTGGACTGAGGATGGAAAATGAGAGGTGGTGCTAAAAGAGGCTGTGGGGCTGGGAGAAAAGGGGGAGCTCTGAATGCCAGGCTTTATTGTTTAGGCCACAAGGAGCCATGAGGGGGTAAAGGGGTATATGTAGGCTATAAGAGAGTCAGGTGTGCGTTTAGAGAACCCCTCACTCCGAATAGCCCCATCCCCTGCATGGCTGAATCTCTCTAGTCCTCTGGTCCACAAATCAAATATCACTTCCCTTCCTGCCTGGAAATGGTGGTGGCCTCACTGCTGTGTGTGCCAGCTCCTGGGAGGTGAGACCATGTGGATCTTGTTCACAGCTGTGTCTCCAGTGCCCAGAACAGTGCAAGCTCCAGCAGGTGCTCATAAGCACAGGTTGCATGGACAGAGGCTGCTGTGGGCAGCAGGTGAGAGATGAAGCAGATGTGGCAGAGACCAGAAGGCAGGTCAGGGACAGGTTAGTCCCAGTCACGGTGACAGTGATGCAGGGGCTGGGGTGGGCCTAGGGGGGTGCAGAGCCTGCAAGTCCTGGGTGGTCAGCATCGAACGGGAGCTTGTCCCCTGTGCTTCCCGCCGGGCAGCTGTGGTGGACCCAGGAACCCGTTTCAGAGGGGTGGTCCCGCTTGGAACCTTTTCCAGTCACCTTCCCACCTGTCCCATTCCCTGACTTTTACATGCCATGAGAATCGTGTCTCTGGGGTTTTGGTTCCCTTGAAATCTTAACTTCCTGGGGCTCTTACTGCATTCAAGGCTGAGTGTCCTCGGACTCTAAAGCTGGAGACAAGGCCTGGTCGGGAGGGCACAATTAAGGAGAGATGAGGGGGGATTTGGGGGAATGGAGGGGTGGCGCTTCTTCCCAAGTGAGAGCTGGGACTCTGGTGTGGCTCCTCACCTCTGCTCCAGATTTGCTGTGCAACTTCAGCCAAGTCAAGACTGCCTCTGTGCTTTCCTCCCTCCACCTTTTACTGCGGGAGGAACAGGGTGATGCCGAAGGTCTGCACCTCTGTCCATCCTGGGGACCCACTGGGAAGCCCTAGGTCAGAGCGAGAGCTGTCCCCAAGGCCAGCCAGGCCGCCTGGCTGGCTCACCTGAAGCCGCCTTCTCCTCCACAGCCTGTGAGCTGGGCTTCTACAAGTCAGCCCCCGGGGACCAGCTCTGTGCCCGCTGCCCTCCCCACAGCCACTCTGCCACCCCTGCTGCCCAGACCTGCCGCTGCGACCTCAGCTACTACCGTGCAGCCCTGGACCCACCGTCTTCCGCCTGCACCCGTGAGTACCGCCCCAGACCCCTGTCCCCTGAGCCCAAGGCCGGGCCATGAACCCCGCTCAGTCCCACAGGCCCCGGGAGCCAGTTGCCATGAAGGTGAGGCAGAGACAGGTGATTCTACAGGGCTGGAAGTCAGCCTGGAGTTGGGGGGGGTTGACTCTGACCCCCCAACAGTAACCTTGGCCTCTGCATTCCTGGCCTCTGTTGTGTGTGACCTGCCATCTCTCAGGGGATGTTTCTCCCTTTCTCTTCCTCGCTCTTTACACTCTGCTCCGGAGGATAGACAGGAGC
The DNA here is from genome assembly GCA_004024945.1 of Uropsilus gracilis. NCBI lineage: Eukaryota > Metazoa > Chordata > Mammalia > Eulipotyphla > Talpidae > Uropsilus > Uropsilus gracilis. The sequence continues at coordinate 12,472 of PVHY01027324.1, forward strand.
TGGACATCTGTCCTTTCCAGCCCTGGGTGGCTCAGGTCACCTTCCAACCCAGCGGTGATACCAGTGTCCGGGGGCTGGGGCGGGCAAGCCGAGGGGGGTGCCAGTCAGGTGGGGGAGTGTCACTGTCTTCCTTGGCGAGCTGACTGGCGCTGCTGGGGGTGGGCGTCCCTTGAGCGTGTGAGCGGTGTACTAGAGTGTGCCCTCGGTGTGTGTGGGCACCCAGGTGGAGGCCTGAGCAGCTGTGGACTGTGTCATTGTCAGCAGCAGCTCGGGTGGCATGTGTGTGTGCCTGAGTGTGTGAATGCCCCATCCATAAAGGAGCCGTAAGCATGTGTGTGTGTTGCACATGTGTGTGCACCTGGCACCTATGAAGGGGCCTCCTACATGCCCAGGGAGCCCGGGCGCACGTGCCTTGGGAGCTGAGCATGGACACACCTGGCCCTGCAGGGAGGCGTGTGGCTGGAGAGGGACTGTGCGCAGGCACGTACCTGCGGGGACTCCCGGGGCCGCTGGGCTGAGCCTGCAGGGCTGCGTGACTGGCGTGGCATTTCTGCTGACTCGGCTCCTCTGTTGCCTCCTCTTCCTTGGCCTGGAGGAGGCTTTCATGCTCCTGTGCCAGCTGGGGAGGAGCTGCAGCCCGCCCAGCCCACCCCACTTGCCAGCCCCAGGCTCTTACAGGGTCAGGGGCATCACAGAGTTTTGACTAGCTTTGCCTTGGAATTTACCCCAGCTTCACCCCATTGCACCTTCCTGTACCTCCTCACCTCAGCCTCAGCCTCCTTACATGTGTCAGCTGAGGGCACAGCTGTACTTATCACTCCCCCACACTCATATACCATGCACATATACCACATACTACACATACCCCACACACTACACACAGAGCACACACCGTGTACCCCATATATACCACACATACTACACACAGACCACACACTACAATACCAAACACCACAAACACACCCCACATACCACATACCCTACATATACCACATAGCACACAATACCATACATACATCACACATCACACCACACACACACCACAAACCACACACCACACATACCCCACACACCCCACATGTACCACACACCACACAGTACCACATATGTACTGCACACCACACATACCATACACACCACACATACCACATAACACACATACCCCACACCCACTCCACACAGACCACACCCCCCACACATACCACATACCACAAGTACCACACAGTACCACACAGTACCACACAGTACCACATACACTATACATACCATACACCATACACACCACACATACTACACGTACACATACTATATGACACATATACCATCTATACACTGTACCACATACACAAATATACGCACTATACATGCATACCGCACATACACCACACACCTTACACATACACCACATACACATCACACATACACCACATATACACCATACACCACACATACATATATGCACCACACCCCCCACACACACAGGCCACACACACGTGGACATGCCCCTACTCTTCTTCCCAGACTGTGCACTTACCCCACCTGGGGACGAAAGGGGTGGCTGAGAGACATGCTGCTGACTGTAGGCGCCTCAGGCCCCGCCAGCCCGGCTCCAGGTCACGGACACTTGCCTTCGGCTGTCCAGACTCTGGTTTCTTGCCAAGTCCACAGTTCAGTGCTGTGAGATCCTGAGACTCTGAGACGGAAAGACTTTTAGTATCCCCTCCCCTCCAGATTCTGAGAGTCTGCTTGCGAGATTCTCCAGTTCTCGTTTTTGAAGCAAGATCCCCTCTCTGGGATTCTGGGAGTTGGAATTCTGAGACCAGAGTCTCCACAGCTCCTTGACTCTCCAGGCTCAAATCCGCACCTGCCTGAGAGAACCTGCTCAACCTTCTCCTCCCCCACCCTGCCCCCAATTTCCCAAGTCCTTCTGCTGCCCTGACAGCTGTCACCCCTCAGTGGCGGGAGGGGCTGCTGGGCCTCTGGCATCTCCAATTCACTCCACCTGGAGGCTGAGTCCAGTTGGCATTTGGCAGCAGCAGCGGGCTTTGGAAGCAGAGTGTGGGCACAGATGACCGGGATGTTTCAGCCGGGAGCTCCTGTGAGCACCTCAGGGCTGGCGGTCTTTGCCCAGCTCTGGCTATCAGCTTTGGGTCCTTGTGGTCCCATGTGGATGGAGAGGGAGCTTTGGTTTTGGGGCTCAGCCCCTGATGCCGTGGTCCACCCATTTGTCTCTGCCTCAGAGAGCTTCCAGATGAGGGAATGGTTGCGACCTTATTCTGAGGGAGCCCGAAATACCACAGAGGAGACACAGCCCTTCCCTGGTCTGATGGGGGCGGGCTGGCCACCTGGCCCAGCGCCATACAGACCCCCCCCACCTCTGTCACTCTCGGCTCCCCAGGGCCGCCCTCAGCACCCGTGAACCTCATCTCCAGTGTGAACGGGACGTCGGTGACCCTGGAGTGGGCCCCGCCGCTGGACCCGGGAGGCCGCAGCGACATCACCTACAACGCCGTGTGCCGCCGCTGCCCCTGGGCGCTGGGCCACTGCGAGAAGTGTGGGGGCGGCACCCGCTTCGTGCCGCAGCAGACCAGCCTGGTGCAGGCCAGCCTGCTAGTTGCCAACTTGCTGGCCCACATGAACTATTCTTTCTGGATCGAGGCTGTCAATGGCGTGTCCGACCTGAGCTCCGAGCCCCGCCGGGCCGCCGTGGTCAACATCACCACGAACCAGGCAGGTAGGCGGAGACGCTCCGTCCCCAGCTGCGCCGGCCCACCCTCCCGGGGAGCAGACCCCTGCCCGGGGAGCCCAGGGGGCCTCTCCCAGGCCTGCCTGCCCTCCCTGCCCAGCCCCAGAGCTGCAGGCACCTCCCACCCTTAGGAAGCCAGAGCATGTCCCGTAAGCAGGAGGAACCCAGAGGCAGACTAGTGTGGTTGTCAGAGGCCTGGGCTCTAGAATGTTCCGTCTTGGCCGCTGTTTCCTCCCCGCGGCGGTGGGATTAATATTGCCTGCTTAAAGGGCTCTGCTGGGGCGCCATGGAGAGAAATGAAAATGCTTAACCCAGCACCTGGCCCGTGGTACATGTTCAATAAATGTCATTTAAAAAATAAAATCACTCTGATGATCATTTTCTAGAACAGCTGCCACTGTTGCCCCAGGGATGATCTGGTCCTACCGGTTTGGACAGCAGCCATTTACCCGTTTCTAGCCAGTTCTTGGGCTGAGCTCAGCCCCGAGGACCTGCTTCTTTTCAAATTCTGGTGGGTCCTGCCTGTCACATGACCCACCGATGACGCAGCACCCCCATCAACAGCCAGCAAGCAGGTGCCCAGAACCCCACGCTCCTCACCTCGTGGCCTCACCAGCAGACACCTTTCCCACTATGTCCCAGAGGGGGACACGGGGGTGCAGCGAGCTACCTGGTTCTGGGGGTGCCCCTAGGAAGGGGCCAAGCTAGGATTCTAAACAGGGCTGGCTCGCTCCCACGTGAAACAGGCCTGTACCTGTGTGAACATTCAGGGGCCCCCACCCCTGATGTCAGGGCTTCAGCCGGTGAGGAGACGCTCGCCAGGCATTCAAGCCACACTCTGTGCTGGACCTGGGGCATAGAGCTGGTGTGGTGCTGGGGCTACCCCCCGAACCCCACTCCAACCACTTGGGCTGGTGAGGTAGAGGGCGGGGCCAGCAGCACCCAGACTCTCTTCAGGAAACTCATTCAGAAGAAGAACCAGCCCTCCCCTGAACTCACCCTCCCAGCCACCAGACTGTTGCCCCTCACATGGAAACTTCCTGAGGGAGTGGCCTAAGCTCACCCCCTGTGTTCCCCTTCTCCCCATCATTCTGCTCCCCACCTGTCCAGGGACAGTCCACACCCCC
>PVHY01027325.1:0-16349 GCA_004024945.1 Uropsilus gracilis
AAAAAAAAAAGAGCCCTCATTGACCCCATTTACTTTCCAATTTCTACCTCTTCTCCCTTTAAGGAGCTTTTTACATTTGCTATCTCCAACTATACTTCAAAAAAGAGTGATTCATGCTTGCTAACTTCATTTCCTCACCTCCCACTCACTTCTCAAATCACTCCAGTCAAGACTGTCCTAGCATTCCACCAAAACTCAACAATGGCTTCCTAGCAGGTAAATGCAACGGTTACTGTTCATTTCCTGAAACGCTCGGTAGAAACACCCAGTTAAGTTCAATAATGTGGGGTCAAGTTGCACTTAAAAATATCTAGGACAGTGAAGCATATTGGGATTTGCAGGTGATTCCGTTGAGGCACCAGTACCTGGTCTCTTCACGGTGGCACCCTTCTTCTATGCCTGGCAACCGAAGATGCTCCAGAAACACCGCACCTTGAGTGAGCCCTCCCTCGAACCCAGGGAGGCGCGGCAAGTGCCTCCACTCCTCGCTCTCCCCTGGCTGTTCAGTGTGCTCACTTTTCTCCCTTTGCCTACCTTGTCCACTTGATATTACTCAAGATCCTGTCTCTGGCACTTTCGACCTCGACATAGTCATATAAATTCTTCTTGGGTAATGAAGTCTACCTCCATGGGTTGGCATAACCATTCCGCTGCTGGTCAACCCCCACTCCCCATCCATAACTCACCTCTTCCATATTCCCTAGCTGAATCTTCCCCTGCCTCCTGAAGGCTTGCAAATACATATTATGGCAATGTTTCAACTGGTATATATCCAAACCGTTGATTTTTTTCCCCCTTCCAAATGTGTTCCTCCACGTCTTTCCTTATGGTTAACAGCATCCTCTATCTCCTTTGCCAGGTGGAAATTTCTAAACCAGTATCACCCTTATCCCTTCACTTAATACTAATGAAATGAACTTAAAGACCTATTTACTACATCTCCCTATTTTGGTGATCATATTTTCAGTGTTTTCTGTAGTACATTAGTTCTTTGGGATGTTAAACAGGGGTCGCCATTATGAAATAAATTTGCAAAATGCTGAGTTGTACAGAATTAAATAGATTTCTTTTTAGTGGAACTTTGAAAGGTCTTTGATATGCCAGTGTGCACTCAAGATGGCCCTCTGATAGAGGGTATGATCCCACAAGCATTGTTTCCCAAGTTACTTGGTCATAGACCCAAGATTTGTTTTGGGAAAAAAATCTTGAAAGGAAAATTTCCCAAAACACACTTTGGAAGTGGTAGCCCAATGTATCTTCTTTGTTCTCCCTCTACAGCTATCCTAGTCAAAACTTCTTGTTTACACATTTACAGCAGTTCCTTGGGTGGAAAGGGGATCTCCCTATCTTCACAGTTTGTTTCTCCAACTTAACCTCTAGACTTCTGTAGGAGCTATCCTTACAAAAGTTGGATCATGATTCTCCCTAGATTAGATATCCTGCTCCTTCTGTCCAAGTGGTCTGTATCCTTACTGATTTTCTGCTTGCTTGCTCCTTTATAGACGAGAAGTACTGAAGTCTCCAATTACAATAGTGTATTTCCCCTGTCAGTTCTCGCCTCATATATTTTAATGCTTTGTTGTTTGTTGCATTCACATTCAGAATTATTGTCTTTTGGAGAACTGACCCCTTTATCATTCTGTAATAAAGTCAGCCATGTCTGAAGTTAATATAGCTACTCTATTTTCTTTTGACTAGTGTAAGCATGTTAATCTTTAGACCTTAACTTATAACCTGAGCATTTATACTTAAAGTGGGTTTCTTACAGTTGGTCTTGTTTTTTCGTACTCTATTCTGATAGTTCCTTTTAATTTATATATTTGATTCATATCTAATGAATTACTGACATGGTTGGACTAATATCTGCCATGGTTATATATATTTATTTTCTATCTGTTGCATTTGTTCTTTCTTTCCCCTGCTATCTCTGACTTGCCTGCTTTTAATTGAGAAGTTTATACTATTCCATTTTACCTCATCTTGATATATCAATTATACTAGCTTCAAAAAAAGTTTTAGTGTTGCCCCAGCACTTACAATACGTATTTACACCTAATTTAAGCTCACCATCATATAATACGGCAATATTTCATGTGTGGTATAGTTGTAACAGAGTATTCTCTTTTCTCCCTCCTGTCTCTAATGTATGGTTGACACTCAAAACCTTTAATAACAATGTTATACACACTTGATACTTGTACTATTGTTGCTTTAAAGAAAATTATCTTTTAGATTAAGAGAACTAAAAGGATTTTATTTTACCTTCATTTATTCCTTCTCTCATACTCTATGTAAGTCTGGGTTTGTGAACTGTATAGTTTTCTTTCTACCTGTAAACATTTCTTGGAGGGTGGGTCTGCATCCAATGAATTCAATTTTTGTTTTGAGAACATTTTTATAACCCTTCCTTCATTGTGAAGCATGATTTTGCTGGATAGAGAATTTTAGGCAGATGGGTTTTCCCTTTCTAGCTCTTTAAACATTTCACTTCATTCTCTTGTTTAGTTTCTGATGAGAAGTCTGATGTAATTCTTATTATTGTTCCTTTATATGTAAGGTGTGCTCCTACCTGCTAGCTTCTTTCAAGGTTTCCTCTGCCTTTGGCTTTCTGTAGTTTGAATGTTACATGTCTACGTGTAGTATTATGGGTAGTTATCCTCCATGGTGTTCTCTGAGCTGCCTGAATGTGTAGTTTGGTGTCTATTATTTTGAAAAAGTCCTTGTACATTATGACTGCATATACATTCTATGCATCGTTATTTGTTCTCATTTTGGCATTCTAATTTTTTGTATACCTTTTGCTATTGTCCCACAATTCTTGGAAGTTGTTCTGTGGTGTCTTCACCCTTTTATCTCTTTGTGTTTGTGAAAGTTTCTTTTACCATGTGTTCAAGCTCAGTGAGTTTTTCCACAGCTGTGTTGTCTAGTAATGAGTCCATCAAAGGCATTATTTCTTCTAGTTTTTATTTCTAGCATTTTCTTCTAATTCATTCTGAGTTTTCATCTCTCTACTTACATTATCTATGTATTCTGACTGTTGTCTACTTTTCCCACTAAAGCCTATCACATACCATACCTTTTAGAAATTGCCTGTGTGACAAGTCTAACTTTCATTTCATATCTGAATATGGTCCTGATGCTTCTGTTGTCTCCTCAGACTATAGAGATGTATGTTCTGTATATCTTAGAAAATTTGTTCTCAAAGCTAGACATGTTGTATCCATATCTAGGATCTGAGATAAAGAGACCTTTACAGTGAAGACTTATGTCAATCTAGGAGTTGGGATGCACTTGCTTGTTGTGGTTATAGGTACCAGAAGATTCAGACTTCTCTGTTGTCATTGTTTCTGTCTCATACTTTGACTTTGGGTTTCCCTAAGTGCTGCTTCTCAGAGAGTCTGTGTGGTGAAGTTCTTTAAGCTGCCATTCCCTGGGAGTGCATTGGCACACAGCTGATGGCATGGTAAAGTATGGGAGAAATGCTATAGTCTCCCAGTGACATCTCAGTTTCCAAGTGGCCTGTGCCTTAGGGCTATAAACGTCACTGGTATGTCTTCAGAGGTGTGGTGTTTCCCCCGTCCTGCCCCGTCCTCTTCTCTGGCTGCAGCACTCCACATCTATTTCCTTGAAGTCTGACACCTAGGAACCCTTTCTCCCTCCTTGGCAATATAGGAAGACTGACTGGGCTTTAATGGGAGCAACCTAGGATAGAGTTTTGGAAATATGCCATGGCAAAGTCCTCATCCCTGGACTTTATTACAGACAAGATGGGGTAGATTTTATGATTGTTCTTCTACCTCTCCTTGCTCTTCCTTGGGAATCTGGGAGTTTCCAGAGGCAGTGTGAGTCCTCTGCTCCACCATCCTTATTAAGACATTAATGACTGACCCTGGGAACATCTTACTCTCCTGCTTCTCCACATTCAGCTTCTAGCAGTTTGTGGAAATTAGCACATATGTCCAATGCTCCAGGTAGACAGGCCGTGTCCATGTTTCTAGGCTTGCACCTGCCCGCATCACTGCGCATATGCTCTCCACTACATGTGCTGCCGAGAGTAGCTTGCCCAGTGACGATGGCTCTCCGATGTGTCCTAGAAAAAGTGTTGATTTTTAGTTTGTCTAAGTTTTCATGTAAGGATGGTAGTGGCAGCTCTTCTAAGCTTGTTCCATATCAAAGCTGAAAGTTAAAGCCTCCCCCCCTTAATCTGTAACTGATTGAAATACTACTTCAAGGCCATCTGACACAGGGGCCATTCCTTACTCACACGGTACTGCATTTCATGGACCCAGTCTGGTGTTGTTATTTTTAATGTGATCCTTCCAAAGCCAGATTTGTGTTTGAATCTCAATTCCACTGCTTATTAGTTAAAATTATATGATGGATCAGTTATTTTACATGTGAAAACAGCACTATCAACTAGAACCTTCTCTGATGATGAAATTTTTTAAAAAATCTGTTCTTTCCATTCAGACACTGGCTACTGAGCATGTGAGAAGTAGCTAGTATAATGAAAGTGATGAATTACTAATCTGAATTAATTTAAATTTAAATCAAACAGCCATGTGTGGTTAGTGGCTTCTGAATTGGCAGATCTAAGGCTTTTAAAGTGTAGAAAATAAAAAAAATACCAAAAGTGTAGAAAATGGGTACTATTTTTTTCTTTTTCTTGGGTCATTCAAAGTAACTATAGACTGATGTCATATTCTATCACCAGGGATTATAAAGCCATGTCAGAAAAGCCTCTGGTTAAGTTAAAACCACAGGTAGTCACCGACTTTACAGGCACCTTTTACAGAAGGAATGGTAATGTGAAATGTGTCTACTGGATGACTAAGAGGGTTGTTCTTCTCCCTGGGGAGTCCCTAGTAGCTTTTTTTCTGTTGTCCCAAATTGTGTGCATTCAGTGCAGATATTTTGAGATATGTGTGGCTTTAGGCACACTGAACTTTATAAAGTCTTTTCACACAATTATCTCCCTTTAGCTTCCAACCCTGCGATGATGACATTGCTGATCCCATTATAAGATGGAAGAAATTAAGATCCCAGTGTTGTTAAGTGATTTAAGGGCTTGGTAATGGTTCGCAGCCCAAACACGGCAGTTCGGGGGCTCTGAAACAATACTGTTTCACTCTGCCAAAGCCAGTACTTCCTAGCCTGCACCCAGTCTCCCTTCAGCTCTGCGGGCACTGAGATCAGACAGGAGTGGTTACTGCATAGCAGTAGCTGCCTGTGTCCTCTCTACAGACACCTCACCTCTGGCAACCAGAGCTGGGTCCTTGTGTCAGGCACACAAATGGAGCTTCTATTTGTACCTGCGGTGTCCTCTGGTTTGATGTAAAGGAAGTCTCTGCAAAGGCAAATGGCAGGTGACCTGTGTGGGAAGTGTCTGAAAGAATGGAAGCTTTAGCAGTCACATGGTGATACTAGCAACAACATCCACAGTGTGGGTGTGTTTGTGTGGGGGGCTTACCTCCTCCCTATCTCATGTGTGGGGGGCTTACCTCCTCCCTATCTCATAGTGTCCCTCGGCTCAGCTTTCTCCTAAATGCTAGTACCTGGAGACAGGCAGAAACAGATGACTGAAGCTTATATTTCTCATGCGTATTTGGTTTTCATCCACACTTCCAAGTCCACAGCTCCCCAAACCCTTGAAATTTCCCGAGTGTTGAGAGTGATAAAGGTATCTCTTGTTATGTTAATGAGTAACTTCTGGACTGAGGATGGGGGCTGGTTACCAGGGGAACCAGTCATGTGCTTAGAAGGTTGGAACTTCCACCACCCCCAACAACACCTCCATATATACCTCCAGGGAGAGGGACTGGATTTCAGCAGCCAATGGCCAGTGAGTTATTTCATCATGTCTATATAATGAAACCTTCACAAAAACCCAAAAGGAGGGGACTTTGGTGAACTTCTGGGTTGGTGAATATATGAATATGAGTATGAAGATTTGCAGGAGGATGGCACACCTGGAAAAGGGCTGGAAGCTCCATGCTTTTTCTTCTTCCATAGCTTGCCCTATGCATTTCCTCCATTTGGTTATTTGTTCATAGCCTTTAGTACCTTCTGTAATAAATCAGTGATCTAGGGAGTAAACAGGCTTTTGAGTTATGCGTGCTATTTCAGTAAAAAGTAATCAAACCTGGGATGGGGGTTCTGGGAACCTCTGATTTATAGGCAGTGGGTCAGAAGCACAGATAATAATCTGGGCTTGGGGTGGGCGCTTGAAGTGTGTGGCGGGGATTGTGAGAACTTCCTATTTGTAGCTGGTTCATCAGAAGCCCAGGTAACTGCCTGGACTTGCAGCTGGCATCAGAGGTGGGTGGGAGGCCTGAAGACACTGAGCTCTTTACCTGTGAGATCTGATGCTAGCCCTGCTGGTGTCTGAGAATTACTTGTTGGTGTGCAGAAGCCTGCTGATACCCCCATTGGGAACGGATCTAAGAACCCAGTATATACCATTGAAGTCTGATACCTGAATCGGCAGGAACAGCACCTTGGGAAACGCATGCAAATTTTCACACATAAGTCTACAGAATCAGAAACTCTGGGGGTGAGGCCAGAAATCAGTGTTTGGATAAGCCCGGGGGTTATACCTACTCATGTTGGAGGACCCCTTCCTTGGAGTATGGCAGCAACTCAGTCGCACCGAGTAATTAGTCAGGGTGCCCAAAGGTGCCTCAGGCCCACCATCCCCTGGCCAATCAGGTGGTCCAGCAGCTGCAATGGCCCTAGGAGCCTGTCAGAAGTGCGGATTCTTGGGCCTTTTCTCCTAGGCCTGAATCAAAGACATCTGTTAATAAAACTTGCAGGCAATTCCAGAACACATTTAAATTTGAGAACAGCTAATCCTCACTCACACCAAGGTTAGTTTTGTTGAAAGAGTGTAGGTAGAGATAACCCGGTAGGCAGAGAAATTTTCTTTGGTGGATTTGATTTTGATCCTAAATAATTACAGATTTCTTTCATAACCCTATAAAAAGAAATTTTTGCAAGGGGAAGTGGGGAAATGGACTGACCTAGATGATTAAAATCTCCAGTCAGCAAAATTCTACATTTCACAATTTCAAAAGGCTTTACAGTTATCACTGTGCCTGGTTCTTCTGATCTCTGGCAATTCTGAGGACACTCTTCCCTTTGAAGTGCTTGCAGATCTACTTCTATGGGCAAGATTTCCCAGGGAAACACTGCAGTTATGTAAATTAAGTGAGACAGGAGAGTTATCAACTCTCACCTAGATTGAGAGTTGGTGGCCCATGCTGTGAGGGAAGAGGAGAACCTTGAGAAGGAAGCCCACAGCCTCCTAGAGCTTTTCATTGCAAAGACACTTCCTAGGCAGAAAGCGAAGGCTTCCTTTGCGTGCAAAGCCCTGTCAGGCATGAAGATGAGGTCTGGAGCCTGAGTAACCACCTTGAAGAGCTGGAAGGCAATCTGCCCACCCCACTGACAGCTCTGGCTGCCGAAGGATTTAGGAGCTACGCGCTCAGCAGCGGGATGGATCCTGTCGTTTGTAATGGCTCAGATGGAGGCATTAAAGACCAACACATTGCCAATTTGAGTATTGAGAATGTAGATTGAGCACCCATCATCGCGTGTTGGATCAAAGGGGAAGAAAGCCTCCACGTGTATTTACTCAACAGGCAGTAATGGTGCTGTGAGAGCCAGCACATATCAGGAAATAACAGTCATTTTCAAAACAAATAGCAATAATGACACTCCACCTTCCAGAAGGTTCTGGTCCTGCGAGGCCTTTCCATACCTGATCTCACTGCACTCTCTCCCTACGTGGGAACGGGAGACAGTGCACAGATAAGAAATCCTGTTCTCTGGGAGGTGAGGTGATTTGCCCAGTCACCTCCTTAGAAGTACTGGGGCTGAAGCTTGGCTTTCCTGACTCCTGTGGTGGGGTTCTGCTCACAGCAACAGCGCCTGACTACACAAAGTGCGCCCCCCCCACCTGCCCCTCCCGATCGGCAACATCAACATCACCTTAGAGCTTGCTAGAAATTCAGAATCACAGGTCCCACCTCAGGCTGAATCCGTCTGTATTTTCCTAAGCGGGCTAGGTGACAGTGCACTTGTTAGACAGAGAGTCTGAGAACAATCCGTCTTTCCTGTGTAACCACTAACCTGGATGCGTGACCTTTGAAACAAGGACCAACACAATAAGGCAACAATGCAGACCGTGCAAAACGAGGGTACCAAGTATCGCAGAGATTTTTTTTTGAGCGCTTATCATGCATTGCATAGCAATGATGCTTTTTGCATTTTGGAGACGGGGCTTGACGGTCATGGGGTGGGAGAGCCCGGTGGGAGAATGGGCAAAGGAATCTCACCTTCACTGCAGAGAAACGAGCAGTTCATAGCATTTTTGCGAGCTTCACCAGCGATATAGAGATATACTGATTTTGTACCAGTATCAGTTTTCAGGGTTACCTCTTAGAACACGTCTTCCTGTTACCCTGGGCTCCCTCTTAAGATGAGCGAGGCAAAGTAACATAGAATGAGGAGATCTTGAACACTGATGCCATGGCTGGGAAAACTACTTGTTCCTGATTTTTTTTTCTTTAAAAGTGTCTCATGTTTACATTACGATTGTGGCCACCGTTTTATTGAGACTTTTTCATTCAAATGAATAGCGAAGCGCTGACTTCAAGGGTTTTTGTGGAGAACTGTAGAGTGTTTGCTTCACCTCCCATGTGGAAGTTAACCCCTAGAAGCTGGGGTCAAGCTTCTGCCTTTCCAGACCGTACTTGGACTCGGAAGGAGATAGTTAAAGTGTTTGGATTTCTATGAATTTCTCTTTAGCTGATCCTGAAGCAGGATGGATGCTTATGGCCTATAGCAAGTTTGAAACCAGGAGTTGTCAAGGATGAAAAATGAAGATGGATCTAAAGAAATCACATGGTCATGCTACCAGGCAAAATTGTATTTAGCTGAAATGAATCAATAGGGAAGGAGAACACATTTCCTATCCTCCAAGCCATCAAGCAACAACGAGCCAGGGAGTGACAGCTACACACGCCACATCATGCTAGGCTCCAGGAGAGACGCGGAAGGCAGATACTCTTCCTGCCCTGTCTGTGCTTATGCCCGTATTCAAGAGAATCTATCACCAGACAACTCAGCCAATCCCCAAACGGTAAACATACAATTAAGGCTCAAAAAGCAGGCAGTACAAAACAAAGAAGAATAGAGAACCCACTGAAAATTGGGTAGATGTAAGGAACAGGAGGAGCCATGAATCTGGGAAGGACTTAGAAAGTAGCAGGTACGTGAGCTTGACCCTAAAGAGCGGGAGCAATTCCTGGGAGAACAACAAACGTAGGTGGGTGGAAAGAGGGTCATGGCAAGAGGCCTGCAGGCTTGTCTCGTGTTCCTAAAGGAGAAGGCGGCTGGATGCAGGCCATTCAAAGGAGGTCTGGCTTCTAAAACCCCAAGTCCTGCTGTGCCCAGGCCCTGTTAGGACTCATCTTTACCACCATCCAGTGGCAAAACTGAAAATGGCAGATGATCATCAAAGTCAAGAAGAAGGAAACAGCTGTGCTGGATCATCCCTGCTTCATGGAGCTGGCATCCTGGGCATCTCGTTGAGTGAAGGCATGAACATCCCCGGGGAGCCCGCGCCCTAGCACCCCAACGTCTAACTCTAGCTGGGTACAAAACCCTCAGGGCGGCAGGTGGTCTCAGAGTCTCACCTCTATTCTGTGACCATCCACTCGCCCCTACACAGCAGATACTTTGTGCGGACACCCGCTCCTCTTTGCCTGAAGCTTTTGTGAAACAACATCCAAAAAAGCCATTCTTAAGGGAGGGATCGCTACAGCATTTGGAATCACTGGGGGCTGGGGGTGGGGGTGGGGTTATTTAAAAACCCACGATGCAACTGGTTGGGTCCACCGATGGTGGCTGGAGCATCGGGGAGTTAGTAGGTGGCCCCTTCACCCACAGCCGGCATACCTCAGAAGCTTGCTCCATAGCGTCTCTCTCCCAGAGTCCCCTAATAAGACCGAGCTCCAGGTGCCCATAGGGGTCACTGCTTTGACTGGCTCCTGCCTCTCTCTCCCTCACACACCCACATTCTCCCCACTGTTCTCAGGTATCATCTCCCCTGAATAGCTGCCTCTGCTGCTCACATTCTCATCTCAACTTACATCCGGAGCCTACAAGTGAAGCCTAAAGTGGAAGACCTAACAATGGGGATTTTTTTTTTCTTTCAGTACCAGAAACAATATTCTCAGGAGGATTTCTTAGAGAGCAAGCAGACAAAAATAGTTTCCCTAGTTCCTCATTGCCTCTTTTTGTGCAAAATACGAATTCTGAAGTTGAAGGCACATGTTAGTCAGGGCTTCCCATATGAAATAACAACTGCTGTTGACTCTCCCCCCCCCCTTCTTTTTTGCCTTTTAAAGGTTAGAGATTACTCACCTCCCCTGCTGGTCATTAAATCAGTCTGGCAGGAATTCTCGGAAGCCTGCATGCCGTGAAGTGCAACCAAGCAGGTGACTTCAAAGGGCTGCTTCAAGCCCAGCTCAAGGATCACTTGGGGCTCACGCTGAGCCCCAAAGGAAGGTACCAGATGGCCCATCCCCGCAGAGTCCAAGTTGATCAGCCCCGCAGCACCTCGCATCTCCCCAGTTCCTCTGCTGAGGGCTGCTCTAAGCTTTCTGGCGAGAAACAAAAGACTTCTTGCTCCCGCCCCTTCTCTTCCTTTTCCTAAGGAGTTGCCAGTTAAAGGCTGAGCTGGCCTGCCAGGTGCGCAGAGCTGGTGAACCCCGACAGGTTCACGGTTTGCGTTCATTTTCAAAAAGATTCAGCCTTCCCTGCCATCCATCTAGCATCTGCCAAGAACCCCAGGAGTCATTTAAAAAGAAAGAGGTGGGCTTCGCTCACACAACGGTATGTTCACGGTTCAGCTTACATGCGAAGTTCGCCCAGACTTCGTCTTAGAAGCTTATCTGCATGGGGAAACCAAAGATCGCTCCCCAAATCTAAAGGCGACAAAGGAGCCAGCATGTGCTGAGATGAAATGTGCTTAAAATGACCTTGTACCCGCAGTGTTGGGAGGTGCTGCCTAGGAGAGCAGCGTGGAAAGCCTTCTGCAGTTCTCCGTCGTTTGCTAGTGCAAAAGTAAAGTGCAAAAGCACCTGGCTCGCCCAGCGCATCATGAATGCTGCCCTTTCAGGCCTGGGTGCAATCTTTTCTAAGAGTATCATCTGCCACTCAGGTAACTCCCTGGAGACCGCCTGGCCTGTGTCCGAGCCCCTGACGTGCTAAGAGCAGATTCCAGCCTGAGGGTCCGTGGAGATGACTTCCGAGGTGCCTTCCAATCAAGGGTCTTCGAGCCCCTGTTCCCTGGTTGCAAGCTCTTCCTTCATCATTTCAAGTTCGGAAAAGCGGAGCAGCTGGGACCAGGCAACGAAGTGCCACCTCCTGCCTCCTCGGCAGGCTGCCACGCACAGCAAAGTGGGATTTCACTTCCTGTCAGAAGCTCGGCCTAGCTGGGGAACTGCTACGGAGGGAGTGAGGGTCCGGCCTGCAGAAGAGGCCACACCGATGGGTCTCAAGGCCAATGTCAAGTCAGCAGCTTTGCCTTTCAAACGGTTGGCCCGTGTTCAGTGTGGTGGGCTGCTCTCCAGGGGGGCTTTTACCACTGGGACAGAGGAGCAGGAGACAGCAAGGTAACCAGGGAAAGTTCCACTGGAAAGCCAGGTCTCTGTCCAATTACCGAAAGAGTATCTCCTCAGGGGTGGTAGTATTTGCTCCGTAAGATTTTTGGATGTGAACTTTTCTTTGGCATTTTTGTTTTCATTTTAAATCAATGCCAGTGCAGGGGGAGGGGGACGGGGGGGGGGGTTGACCCCTCACACAACAGGAAGCATATACAGATGAACACCTTCAGGCAGGATTTGGTGCCAGATAACTCCTTGCCTTCGGGCCATCCTGGGTGCAGAAGATATTTGATATTTGAATGCCTCCCTGAATCCCATCCACCTGATGCCAGGGTACCCAGGGTACCCCCCAGCTGCAATAAAGACAGTGTCTCCAGCCATTGCCAACGGTCCCCTGGGGCCACGCTATCTCACACGTTATTTTACAGAATTAACTTCCTGAAATCACTCCAGTCAAGGAATTTGGCAGCGTGTAAGAACTTCTTTATGTAAAGGATCAAAGAGTAAATGTTTTAGGCTTGGAGAGCCACATCCGTATCTGCCTTATAGTCTTCATTTTTGTTTCCTTATAACCTCTTTAAAATGTGATAACTCACCGTAGCCTCCAAAATAGACTAGGAATTTGCTGACCCTTAGATTGCAGAGGCGATGGTGATTCCTGTCACGATTAGAAGTGCTGAGACAGCCACCATGGAAAGTCCCATAGAAAGCATGGAGGTCCCTGCAAACACTGAAAATGGATCTACCCTATGACCTAGCGAGTCCACTCCTGGGAATCTACCCAAAGGACACAAAACATTAATCTGAAAGGAAAGCTCCACTCCCATGTTCACGACAGCACGATTCTCAACAACCAAGATGTGCAAACAACCTAAGTGTCCCCAAACAGATGAGCGGATCAAGAAGCTGTGGTATATATGCGACAGAATACCATTCGGCCATCAAAAACATAAACTCATGCCATTTGTGGCAGTATGGATACAGCAGGAAGAGATGATGCTAAGTGAAGTAAGTCAGAAGGAAAAAGAAATAGTAGATCCACTTTTATGCAGACTACGGAGCAACCAAACAAAGGATCAGGAGAAAGACAAAACTTGCAAACTGACCGTAGATCTGAGGTGTACGTCAGATATTGTCCCCAAATTAACAATGATGCCAGGAAAAAAAATATTAAAAAAAATGTTTACAGTGCTGAGACAGTATTAGAAAAACTCAGCAACTTGATTCAGCTACCAGTTCTTTGTAACCAGACTTAACAGATAGGCTGCCGTTCTTTGAAAGCCTTAGTAAGTCCAAGTTCTATTCATCTTGTTTCGTAACTTAATTCTTCCTAACGTAGTGAAACATAAAACGTTGACGCGGGATAGAAATGCGGTCCTTGAACAAAATGAGATTCCCCAGCAAATGTCAGAACGTCGGCGTAGTCAGGAAACATCCTTTCCTTGGTTGGCCATAAAACAGCCTCTGAGGCTCTGCTCAAGAAGAGGACAATGTCTAGAGGAAATAACCCTGGCCCATTTCAAAACGGAACAATGTTTTGCTACTACAAAGGTGGTCAAGGTAGGAAGAATGGTGTCTTGGGAGCAAAGAGAATCCTAGAAACAGCTTGTCCAATTGTAAATATAAAAAAGTCATTTCGAAACGGTCTCTCAAAGCAGTTTCTATGGGATTTTTGTGATCACATAAATGTGTGAGTCAACTAGGGCAGAGCCATTCAACAAGTATTTCTTGAGAATCCATGATGTATTAAGGACTGTGTGAGGCGCTGGAGCGGGCACCACTGGGGCTCTGCCAGTAAGCGACCCTCAAAGGAACGGGCATTCAAGCCTGCAGAGAATTGTTTCCAGTAAAATAGTCTCCCTCTGCATATTGTTAATTACAAATACCTCACCTTCCCCTGCGTGCTCTGGGGCATTTCTTCAGTGGATTTTCATTGAAACCAGACAGTCTCAAGAAAATGTCTTTATGATTCATTCACTGCCGTGACAACAACCAGAGGGGCTGGGTATGAAGCTCTGGCCACATGTACTTCATTCGGAAAAGAAAAATCAACAATGACTATCATTCCCGTCCTGTCGTTTATCAGACAAGAGCAATCAACTGTAGTGAAAAGAGCACTGGGCTCAGAATCGGACACCACGGGTTCAATTCTGGTTCTGTCCTGGTTTTCTTTCTATGGACAGGTCAGCTAACCTCCAAGAAGCGGTCTTTCTCCTCTGTCAAATAAGACAGCAGCACTTTTGCGGCCTACCCCGGGGGTGTTTACCGTGTTTAAAGTCCCTGTGCTCATGCCTTACAAAGGACTCTACAGTGAGAGCAGTGAATGGAACTAGGCTACACTGGGTCTTCATTCCACATGGATGGTCCTAAAGAAAGACAGTACTGCCCTGGTCGCAGCCCAGATCGATGACCACTAAGACCTTCTTCTGTTTCATTTTGGTGAAGAAATGCTATCTGTATCAGAGACAATATGAAAGGTATATGAAACCCTAGCTTGCAATTTTCTCTGAAACAAACAGTATGGATTTTGTTAAAATATAGTGAGGGAAAATGAAGGTTCAGAAGTTCATGGTGGCGCCCTTCCCAGCACCATCAGACCCCACCCACTTCTGCCCTCCAGACTCCAGAGCAAATCACTGCCAGGGAGTCACCCCTCTGTAGCCGGAGTCTACGCTGCAGGGTCAGAGTGGTGATCCTGTCACCCTTGCACACTGGAGACAGCCCCTCCAAGCCAGATCAAGCTGGGCTTCAAGCCTGGTCCTTTCTGTCTTTTCTCAGTGAATTTACACACACACACACACACAAACACACACACACACACGGCAACACAGGTCATTTGTTGTCGCTGTCACCTCCCAGTCTGCCTTTGACCAGAACGCAGCGACTCATGCCCCCAAGCACGATGTCCCCCACTGAACAGGCACATCTGCAGAGCACCCCGAAGAGGTGTCCTCGCCAGCTTTGAAGTGGCACCCCACGCAGTCCCTCAAGTGAATGCCCCTAGTTTGCCACCAGGGCCTTGCCAAGGCCTCCAGTCCGCTTTCTGCACGGTCCACACTGCTTCAAGTGTGATGCCATGAAGCAGACAGGCGCTGGCTGGTGCTGTGTGCAATGTTAATGTCAGCAGCAGCCCTGATGCCAGCAAGAGTATGGGAATAAGCCTGGGGGGGGGGGGGAGGAACGATGACTCTCGAACACCTGACACCTCTAGTAAAGGACAAGCCTTCATCATGTCTCCAGTGGGAAAAAGGGGGGAACACAGTAAGTGCTTGCTCCCACACTTTCCATCACCATGACTACGGAAGAGTCATTTTTCTGTGCCCCCCCATACCTACCAAATATGGGGGCTAGATATAGAAAGAAAAACGAGTGGATAAAAAAATCAAAGACGATGCGCTTGGTTTGCTAGGTCGGGCTTTTATGGGCTGGATGAATCCACCTGAGCCGAGAGCCACCGGCTGAAATGACGCTGGCCACAGCCGGACTCAGTTCCCTTCTTCCCCAGACGCCTAGGACATGGACAACCGTCTCACTTTTTAAAACAACGGACCGGCAGCATCTCTGCCCTTCAATGCTGCCCTTTCCACCTGGAGGCACGCCGGCCTCCCTCTCTCTCCAGTCCCAACTTTCTCCCAGGACCTGGTCTTCTGTCTGGAACAGAGCAGATTCAGACAGGGTGAAGCAGCCTGGGCTTCTCGCATTCACCTGGCAGTGAACGCAAACCCTCCACGGTGGCATTTGTTGGGGGGGGGGTGAGGGGGGCTGTGGACACATCACTTTGGGCAACAAAATCCAAAGGGAAACATCGTCTGGTAGCTCATTTATCAACACACGGGGCGGCTTGCTATAGCTTCCAGGGCGGCCTAAATGATAGTCTCCCCGAGCCTGGGATGAAACTTGCCCAGGTTTTTTTGGGGGGAAGCATTTGGAATACTATTTATCTGTGTCAAAATCCGGTCGCCGAAGGATGGGGGGTAAAGGCGGCTGGGCTGGGAGTAGAATCCTGAGCAAAGCAAAGTGCTCAGGGGTACTGGTCCTGACCGGAGAGCTGCGGTGAGGCGGGTGCCGTGACAAATACCATGAGCCACGCAACGTGGGGAGGTCCTCGGTCCACGTTCCCCCTCGTTACTAACTGCTCAGTGGGAATGTGACAACACATAGAGGGAAATGATACAGGAAAACGAGCTCCTCTCTAGGGAGGAGGGGTTACCTGCAGAGGAAGAGAAGGGGAGAGAATTCCCCCAGGTTCACTGGCCGGTTCCCCGACTCCCCTTGGGCTAAGTGGGCTAAAAAAAGGCTGGTCTCTGCTCCCAGGTCTGTGCCAGAGATCCGCACCTGGCCAGCACCTTCTACCCTGGGCTCCAGCGCCCCCCCCTTCCAGGGCCCCCCAGGAACCAGCTCCTCTTAGCCCAGCTGGCAGGAAAGCCTCGAGTAAACAAGCCCGCTGTCCCCACGGGCCCGGTCAGCCCCAGCAGGGCCCACAGGCGACGTTCACACGGATTTCTGCTCCACGTTTCCATCCTAGTCATCGCGCCTTGGCTTTTCTAAGGAACTTCCTGAAAGTTATCGCCATTAACCTCACTTTGCACATCACGTTCCCGGCCAACCTGTTCGGCCGGGGCCGCCCTCTAAGCGGGGGCTGGTTTCCGGTGCCAGGGCCCCACAGCCTGGCCTCTG
>PVHY01027326.1:0-16363 GCA_004024945.1 Uropsilus gracilis
TCCCAAAGATCAGAAGTAGCTTTAAAAGACGGAATAGATTTTTAATGTCCCCTCCTTTTGGGGGATATGCCTTTATTTGACCCCATGTTTTAGGAGCTTACAAAAGGAAAATATAATCATATTTGCATAAGCTAACCCTTTGCTTGGACAATAGAACATGAATGATAAATAATGAAGACACAAAGGAGAAATGAGGGGATCTGAAAACACCAACTTCAAAGCCAGGCACGGTGGATCCTGCCTGAGTTCATCCTATGAAGTGGCTGGGCCTAGGGATTGCAATTCGAATCCTGCTCAGGGCAACACAGTGAGTTCTAGTCCTAAACAAAGAGCTGGGTGTGGTGGCATGCGCCTGTAATTCCAGCTACCTGAGAAGCTACGGCTGGGGATTGCTTGAGACCATGGTGCCCTGGGCAATGTGAGCCTGCGGTTCCATGGGCAAAATCATGAGACGTAGTTTAAAAAAACAAAAAACAAAACAAAACAAAACAAAAAAAAAAAACACATTTTTTCACTTTTTTTTTTCGTATTTGTACACGATGGAATACTACTCATCAATTAAGAATTACAAATTAGACGTCTTCTTGACAACATGGATGTACTTAGAAGGAATCATACTAGCAGAAACAAGTCAAAAAGAGAAAGACAAAAGTCAAATGGTCTCACTAATATATGGGACATGATGACAAAAAGTAAATAAAAGCCATGAGGAAAAGACAAAACAGGCTGAGCACCAAACTGAAGCACACAACAATGGACAAGAGGGAAAGGGGGGAGGGGAGGAAGGGAGGGGGAGCAAATCCCTGGGATTGCAAAGATGTGAAATGTACATATAAATAAATTTTAAAAAATAAATAAAACAAAAAAACCCACCAACTTCACAGGAGCATAAGGTCCTTTCTTATGTGCAAACCTATATTCAGTCACCCATACATTTTAACCACACTCCAAATTTTGCATTCCAGCCACAAACTGTCATCCACTGTCATCCAATCAAAGTAAACCTGCATTTTCTCCTAGTAGTGCTTGTTGCCTGTCTTAATAGACTACACAGAAAGCATTAACTCCCTTTTCTTTTATTGCTTCCAAGAAAAGAACTAGAAAGTTCAACAATTACTTTCTAGGGCATATTTTTAATAGTAATTATTCAAGCAAGTTCCAGACTAAGAAATAAGTAGAACAGTGCTAGTGATGGGGGTACAATTCTTGGGGTTGGGGGCACTGAGTACTTCCTAATCACAAGAGAGGGTGAATTTTTGAAACTTGAATTATGATTTTTAAGCATCTCGAAATCCATCTGTTAGCACCATTTTTGTTAGAACACAACAGAGGAAGACCCCAGGACCCCCTTGTGTGCTCTAAAAGGGTCTTGCCATCTGCATGCTCAAAATCAAAGTAGACTTAATATGAAATTATGATAATACAATTAGTATTCAAAGAGAGAGGGAAAAATGCTAACAGTTTCCCAGTGAAACACTCCTAGTCACCTATCCCCTCATGGGTAAATTACCAGCCAAACAAATTTGGCAGAAGCAGAGTAACTGGGGCACAAAAGTGTGCTACAGTCTAAAGCAACTTCTGGCAGGAACCAAACATGAAGGGACAGGCAATTCTGGTATGAAAGGAGCAAAAGCAGGTACCAGTCAAGATGGCAGTTGTAGTGTATGCTTCCCCATGTGTCTGTCACCTACATATCTTTTCCAAGTGTGTGTACATATCTCTCTACCACGTATCTCTGTTCATGTCCCCCATGTCTGGTGTGTAAAGCCAAAGCCAAGACACAAGAGGAAATTTTTCTACATATGTGTCTCCCCATCAGAGATCTCCTGTCTTCCTTCTTATATAACATTTGTGAGAGGGAACGTGGTATCTCCTTAGTTTATGGAGATCTCTCTGCTACATTTTGATTCACCTTTTTACAAATGGACAATTATTCAGAAGGCTTAAAGAACTTATTCACTCAAATAGCTCAGGAGTGGTGGAAATAAATGAATGAAATCTCCATGATGCAGGAGTTTAATCATCTATTCTCCATCACTCATTACTCCATCATGGTCTGAAAGGAATTGATAATACATTTTCCTCCATTCCTCTCCATAATACATTCTTAGTGAATGTCAACCTATGGAAGAACTTTTCACTAGTCTCCAGAATCTTTAAACAATTTAAAAATTGGAACTACTCATTCTCATATTCTCTTCACCTTCATATTTAGATGATGTGATAAAATCAAGCAATGATCTACTATTGTTCTATATAACATAAGCTTCCTTTCTACGTTAAACAGTATGTTACAACATTAAAAACATGACTCAGGGGAGAGAAAGAAGATGTTGGATAGAGGGTACACACTTACAGTTGTTACGTGAGTTCTTGTCCACAGCACGGTGATTACAGTAAATAATAATGTCTTTCGTATATGAAATTTCCCAAGAGTATATCTCAAATATTTCCATCACACACAAAAGTCACCTGTATGGGGATATGACAATTAACTTGATTGCTAGATTCATTTTATTATGCATATTAAAATATAATGATGTTCAGCTTAAATATAGGCAAGTTTTATTTGTCACTACTATTTCAATAGAGCTGGGAAACTAATAAAAAAGAAATCTCATTCCTTGAGAAAGTAAAAGGACATTGCTTTTTGATTTTTGAAATCTAAGATGTGTTCTTTAATCCCATAGTTTTTATGTTATGTCAACATACAGAACCCATTCAACAGACCTAATTAAAAGAAACCAAACCCTACAAATTTGCATTATTCTCTGTTGATTCCAAATATATTTCTATCTACACCTAAGACTTTTGTATGTGACAAGAAATTAAATAAATTGTTTAACTTTATTATATCCTTAGGAAATGAATGCAAACAGATCTAAAGTCTTGCTTAACTTTCAATGTATTTTAAAGAAAAGATGTGAATTGTGAAGAAGCTGTTGGAAGTGAGCCTTATAAATCACCTGCACTGCTCCACTATTGGCATGTCTTGGAGTCATTATGTATAATTGGTTAATGGTGTATTTATTCGCACATTATTAGATCAGCTCCAGGGATAATCACTGATGAGTTTCAAAACTCCAGGAGGATTTCTGTGCAGAGGTAAATGAATTAAAAAACAAGATAAAACTAATTACTTTTATTTAAATTCAATTTTGGGGGTAATCGTTCTGTCTTGGGGGTCTTGCAGCAGTTTTCAGAAGTGATAAATTTGCTTTAGTTTGCTAACCTGCATTCTCCTTGGAGCTGAGAAATTAAATCATTGGTGCTGAAAATCAGAAAGGAAGTCATTGACACTAAATTTTGCAGTTAAATCCCCCACCTTAGTCCTCTATGTTTTCCTCTGCTAGAACCTTTCTTTTAACTTGAGGTTTTTAAAAACTTAATAAATGGGGGGGTAAGGAAGAACATATTTTTAGAGACAAAATCAATGTGCATTACTTACAGTGGTAGGTTTTCAAACACAATAGAAAAGGCCCCCATGCTCTTGAGGCATCTGCCCTGGATGGACACAGAAACTTTTGAATGGATAGGGCTATCTACAGTGTTCATGCAAAGCAACTAGGTATCTTTCAGTGCTAAAAATTCAAGACTTGTGACCTCCGTATGTTTGGCTGGGTTAATATTCTTAAGATGTTAAATCTTAACATTTAAACCCTATTTTCTTTGATATGAGGTTACATACACTATTCTGGTGTGACTATCCCAAGGGTAGATTCATAAATTAATATGCCTAAGGAACTCTCCAAGAAACATATAGGGCCTTTCCTAATATACAACTTAGGATGGAGAAAGGGATGCAGAGAGAAACAAATTGCATAAGGGTTTCGTGTCAATTAAAATTAGGTTCAGCTGGAGGGTCCCACATATATTCAGGATATATTGAAACAAACAAAAGGGCAAGGCAAAATTAAAACAAACTGACAGCTAAAGCTAATAGCAAAGGAAGGGAAGGGCGGAAGGGTAAAATCAAGGGCAGGATAAACACAGATCAGGGTGATGGTTTACAAGTGATATGGTGGTGGGAGAAATTTGGGTTATATAATTTGGGTTATGTATAACATGCAAAAAATTAGTTTCAGTTACATTAAGAAAACCTAAGTAAACATGACATATACAAGAATTGAGTTATCACAGTGTGATGCTCAGTGTAGCCAAGGTGTTGTGATTACTCTGTCATTATAAAGAACACAGGGTCATTCTATTTATCTGTCCTAACACCCCTCTTTGTTTTCTATTTTACCAATCTGTTGAAATAATGGATGTCATCGCTGAATGGAGATGATGATGAACCAGTGACACTAATGATCATTACCATTATTCTACTATTTGTGTGCAGTAGAACAAGAAAATCCCACCCACCAGACATCAGGGAGATTAGAAAAATGATAACATTCTCCCAATGGAACTGAAGGAAATTTCAGAACTTCAGGAAGCTCTAGCTGTGTAAGGGCTTCAACATACATAACACTCAAACTAAATTCCAACTACTCACCCACATGCAATAACCTTTTTTTTTCTTTTTTCTTTTTTTTAATCAAAAGGATAAAAACATTTTATATTTGTAATGTCAAAAAACCACACAAGTGTCCTTGGGACATGTAAGTCATTTATAATTTCACAAAAGCCATTTCAGTCATTTGTGACATCCATTCATTGCGCAACATACTACTTGTCCAAGGCATAGGTCAAAAAATGTAATGAAAGATGATTTGTACACAATATATAAAATGATGTCACTAGCTTAATGATTCATTTATCATCCCTCTTTTTTTATTTTACATGAAATTGTAAGTTGTGATATTTAACATTTCTCCTTCAGGCATTGGAAGTCCACTGGTGTAGGCACAAGGTTTGTAAACTGGATCATAACTCACTCATTCATTGGGCAATTTGTTGTCATCAGTAAAAAAATTAAGACTGTGAAGATTATTCCCATAGCCCATTACAGAACCTGAAAGGAGAGAATATTGAATAACCAAAGGTGTTAATAAGTTAAAGACATAAGGAAGTCTCTACAAGATAAAGCTAGTGTTTATGAACCATATAGTTATGATGTCCCTAATGATATCATCATAGAAAATTACCACACAACTGCATCTACTTTTTAAATAGCTGCCCTTTCAGAGATCTTATCATTGTCAAATAATGAAAAACATTTGATTACTCTTCCTCTCTGTCAAAGAGAGTTAAAGATATTAAAATAACTTTTTAAAAAATATGTGTACCAGATGTGGGTGTATTATCATCACGCCCTCTTTCAAAGGTCCAAATAAGTGAAATTCAGATAAAGTTCAGAGGTGTTAAATCAGAGCTCAAGAATGGTATCATTTTTCAAAGTGAATTGCTTTTTCCTATTTATGATTCCCTGAGAGAATAATGTGGCAAGAATTTGCAAACTTGCCACCAGGCATTGGAAATTTAGGTTCGGCCTTATTCATAGTTCCGCATTGGGGTCTGATGATCCAGGACTGCTATTTACAACCTTAATGTTAGGATCTTACAGTGGTTAGTGCCAGAAAAGAAACTCAGATGTGATTGTTGCAGAAATTAGCCAATACTAAAAGATCAAAATTGTTCCTATTCAAATATATGAAAAGGCTACTATGTATAAAAGTTACACTCTTCATTCAGGTCAGGGGATGAGGATATATTATGGGAGCAGTGTTACAGCAGAAGGAACTATTCATATTCATTTTCTCTTAATTTCACCTTAGGGTAAAAAAATGACTGGAAGAGAAAGTAGTCTGCATTTGATCCCAGTCCTATTTTTCTAGAGAGACTCTAAGTTTCAATGTATGACTGAAGGATTCTTTAAAATAGATTCTTAAAAGTGAGTTTGATTTAAAATATCTGGGAAGAATCTCAAAGATACAAAGATATAGAGAGTCAACATTACAGGTTTTTTTTGATATAGATAATTTTTCGATCACATTTGGGAAACTTTGATCTTGAAGAGTTGAAGTTTTTCTCATGATCTGAATACAGGACCTCATTGTATTTGATTTTGATAGGTATTCTTTTTCTTTTTCTTCTTTTTTTTTGCGATTTGTATTTATGTATATCATTTCCAATGATTCCAATAAAAGATATTATAAAATATCTTTTATATCCATCCAGGTGACCTACTAAATCCTATGCACAAAAGTTTAAACACTGAACTTGCTATAGTATATCCTGGGTTTATTAAAAATAGTTATTAAATGAACTAATAGCAGAGTTTCTAAGAGAGATGCATATCTACTGATTTCATCATAGATGGCATAGCAATATTATTTTTCCAATCTTTGTGTGATGATACTTACTGAATACTTGAATAAATTCAGTTTTTAAAATATATACGCAAAGCAGAGAAGGCTGATAGAAACAATATTAAATTATATGCTATATGAATTCTTTGTCATTTTGACTCTATTTTAAGCTTTTGGTGTTGGTCTGGAAGATCTTCAGGAATTTAATTGATATTCTCTCTCCAGGGGTTCAAAGCCTAATGAGATTTTAGAAAAGTTCTATTTGAAAATCTCACAAACACTTCATCAGATGCAACTTCACTTCTAGCATTAGCAATGCTTTAGAGGAAGTTACTTATAGGAAGATAAGTGAGAGCTTTTCAGAGTCTCAAAATTTTCAACTGATGTCAGTGACAATCCTGCCCCCTTCATTTTCCCAGGCTACCCCTCTCAAGCAGCTTGTCTGTCTTCCTGACACTACTAACTGTTTTCACTTTTAAAATGATTTTCTTTCTATCATCTAATTCACACTTACACCCATCAAATACCAATGTATTTCTATGTCTGAAATACATATACTTTTTAAGTTTAACTTGGGAAACCGAACAATATTTCAGAGTTGAAAAATGATCCATATTTTTTAACATTCTGGGAAAACTCTTAGGTATGAGAAGATTGAGATATAGGAAACAGTTAAGTCATCTAGCACATTCTATGATTGTTAGTGGATGATATATTGGGTGATAAAGAACTATAGGTTATGCAATGATGTAAGAGTAAAAAATATATATATATATATATATATATATATATATACATATCATCAATAAAAAAAAACAAAACAGGAAAGCAATCGAGGGCACACAAGAAAACCAGAATAAAGTTCTTCCTATCACATTAATTAAGGTTTATATCCTGGTTCTTTCACATGTTAGTTGAAGGATCTTTAGTTCATCATTTCTCTAGATTGCAATTGCTAACTATTGCAAGTATGGTTAATGAATGACATTTATTGCAATGAATTTTATAGCAGTTAGATTTTAATGCAAAATGTGATTAAATAAAATTTAACATGTATTAGGTTCACATGTAACTTTAAACTGAATATTTTATAAATGTACTAATAATATTCATTATCTTTTCCGCTAATTTTGTGGCATTGTCAGTATTTCCCATATATTATGCAAAGAAAAGGTAAACTTACATATTGATGAAGAATGACTTATTTTAAAATAAATATGTAATAAAACACATATATCTTTGTAATGCAAATTTGAATAAATATAACTTGTAGCTGGTAGCCCATGACAAACGTGGACATGTCAAAATATTTTAAAATAGATACAATATACCGCAGGATAAGCTGTAATTTATGTATTTTTTCCTCTCTAATCTTCATGGCTTTTTTCATTCTCTGCTGCAGGATACAGAATCACAGAATACAAGTAATAGGAGGGCATTATCAGTGTTCATTGCGTATGGGCAAAGTCCATGGTGTAGCAACACATATATTCATCTTTCAAAATACCATTCTTTCAGAGAGTTCTCTCCTGGAGGCTGACACTTACCAGAACTCAGTGAAGTCACATCAAGTTAGACAAGTAAGTTCATGCAAGAAACACTGTTAAAATAGAAATCGTCCATTTGTCTGATCTCTCATTAGGGAGATGTGCAAAATAATTTGTTTGACAAGGAGGTCCAGAGTTCCGAATTGATAGCTTATTAATAGCAAGTGATGCATTCCTGTGTATTCTGAGTTACATGTCTCCCTTTGACAGGAAAGTTGATAGAAGATATTTTTTTTAAATAAAAATCAACAATGCTTTTTGCTTTTCATGTTTCTGTAAACTCCTGCAGAGTCTACAGAGTCATGGAGTCAGAGTGTAAATGCACTATTTTTAAAGTAATGTTCATAATATGAGGAAAAAAGTTCAAATTGTAAAAAAAAGAAAAAAAAGATGAACACTTAACAGTTTTATCCATTGTCTTGCATATGCCAAGAACAAAGGAAAACAAAACATTGCCTGTGAAATTACTCCAGCTTCTTGCAAACTGGCCAGTACATCCACTCATGATTGTGTCTGTCTTTGTCTGATACACACACACACACACACACACACACACACACACGCACGCACGCACGCACACACACCCCCTTTATGCCTCAGACCTCGCTAAAGCTTCAAGTCTCTGGAAGGTCCCTACTTAAAGCTGTTTCATGGAGTCTTCATGACACCTGTTGCATGTCCTGA
This sequence comes from Uropsilus gracilis, assembly GCA_004024945.1. NCBI lineage: Eukaryota > Metazoa > Chordata > Mammalia > Eulipotyphla > Talpidae > Uropsilus > Uropsilus gracilis. The sequence continues at coordinate 8,486 of PVHY01027326.1, forward strand.
GCAGTTTTGTCACATGAGCCTGGGAATCATTAAGTGATAAAAACAATTCTTATACCCTGTGGTGTGAAATGTTTATAGGTCCAATTAAAATTAGGAAGCGTCGGCATGATTTATAGATGTTTGGCATTTTTTTGTTTGTCAAGTGCTTTCAGTGACACATTAGCATAGATCTACCACAGACTCCATACTGGAGCTGAAGTCTATGTCACTTTGGATGCATTTCCTTGGTTTGCTACAATAAAACACTTGTGAAATGATAGAAAATAAAACAGCTTGTGTCAGAAGAATAAATTATATCATCAAGACCAGGCCATTTTTTTTATGTTCACATAAATATGTGAACCCTGTTACATGTGGCCCTGTTATAGCTTAAGCTCTAAAACTAGTTACTGCTCCCAGCAGGGAGGATCAATTTGCAATTCACAAATCACTTAGGCTACACTTTTGCTGTAAAAGATGATAATTTGTTGGTTTAAATAAACCTCAATCTCAAGTAGGGGTGTTGGTGTAAAAGGGTTTTGAAGCTCTTGGCTGCTTTTAACAATGTACAATACTGAGGTATTTACGAAATTCTCCTGATTTAACATTGTATCATTAAATCAACGCTATGTTTAAATAAACATCACTCTGTAGATTTTATAGTCTATTTTAAAGAGTATGCTCAACTTTTTAAATTGCTCTTAAGGAATTCTTAAGTCTACTTTTAGGTAAATATTAGTCTGCATAGAGTGTTAATCTGTGATTTATACTCTGCATCTTTTTCTGATCACAGCCCAAGATATATTCCTGGGATTATCTGCTCATCACATTAAATGTGACTTACTGAGATGCTCAGAATACAGCATACATGGTTTGGGATTGGGAGAAGCTGTGTACTTGTGTTTCTATTTGTTTTTCAATCTCTCCCTTAAATGAGCTTGTAATATTTAAATAATACAATTTATATAAAATGTCTTTGATAACATCTGGTGGGGGATTCGTTTCTATAACTATAGATCCTAGTCTAGTCTATTGTTTTAATAATAATAGATTTATGCTTCCTTACTCCTCCAGTAGGACTGAAAAGGGTACATTTCTCTCCCTACCCCCCCACCCCAGGAAATACTTTGTTTTATATATTGACATAGCAAATGCAGAAGATACACATGCATGCATGCATGCATGCACAAGATATATTCTATTTACCTAACAGAATCAATAGTCAGAATTAATTTTGATGATGATGAAGATTATGTCTTAGAAGCAACAGAATTGAGTTGAATTTATACCTTGTTTATTCTCCTTCAATAACTGCTTTCTGTTGATCATAAAAATTTACCCAACTGAAGCACATTTCTTTCATGTGTCACCTAAATGAAAGTGTAACCATATGACTGACTCATTTTTCCCCCACTAACTTAGTTTTAACAGTAGTTTGCTTATCAGTTTTCATAGTTTAAAGCTCACTACTTAAATGCACAAGCATTGGTTAGCTTTTCTGCTTTCCCCTGCAAAATTTTGAGGCTTAAAACAATAAACTGTATTATCTTCCATAATTTGTTGTGTCCCCTGGGCATTTGCTTTGATCTAGATTAATAATATCATCAGACATTGGTTAACTAATTAATTAATTAATTAATTTGTCATCAGACAATGGTTGGGCAAGAGTTGGATAACCTACTACCTTCTCTTTTGCAGGTAAGAACGTAGCATTATGTCAGCTTGGACAATGGCAAGTAAATGTCTTTGTACCTCTCATGATACAGCAGGTTATCGTGGGCTCATTGCCACAGTAATGATCACAGAGTTCAAAGAAAGGGTAAATTCTGAAGCTTCTAATACTTTCAAGCTTCAACTTATAAGGTAAATTCTAATACTTTCAAGCTTCAACTTATACTCAATATATTAGTAACTCACTGATAAATTGTGTGGCAACTCAAGAAGCAGAAAAATACACTTCACTGCTTGCCAGGAAGAGCTACAAGATCAATCAGGTATTCATAAAGGTATGAGAGGAATTTGCAGCCATTGTAACCATGATAACACTACAATCTATCACATTCTGTTTAATAGTCACCCACTAAGTAAATAAATAAATAATCCCATTCAGAGCCAAGTTTCCTTGCCCCTCCCCACCCCGTGTCTTTCAGAAATGCAATGACTATTCATGGCAGTTGTTGATTACATTTGCTTGAATATATAGTTATGACTAAAGAGGAAACAATTCAATCATTATCAAGGCACACTTTATATTTCACACTTTTAAGTACAATGTTTGTTTTAATTAATCTTATTGAAAGTATAAAATATTAGGGATACAAACTAAAATGAATTGCGGTAATCATTCAAGAATATATGTCAGTCAAATCATGAAGTTGTATATTATAAATATATTTAATGATGCATACCAATATATCTCAATAGATTTGGAGAAATATATATATATATATATATATACATACAATATATAATGACTCCTTTTTTCAGGTACACAGACGAGGCATTGAGAAAACAATATTTTTATTTTAAAATAATTGACATGTGCTGCTTAACAAGTCATTTAAATTCACTACATCTGGTTCTGCCATAAAGATGGCATACTAATTTGATTTTCTTACCTGTGAGACAAATAAGAATACATATGTGAGGATGCTGCATCAATTATATTTGAGACAAACTATCTTAATAATAATTAACCAAACAATCAATGTCTTCAACTTTAATTGTTTTGTAAATGGAAACTTGTTTATCTTTACATGCAGCTGAGCTTCATAATAAAAACCAATTACATTTTGATTAATTGCATTATAAATACCCAGGCAGGGTCTGAGACAATTCAGGTTATATACTCAATAGTTTTCATAGCATAGATTTTCCTTCAATTGTCTAATTATTTTCTTCTTTGGGAACTTAAAAGGAATCATCATTTTAAATTAATGATTCTCAAGTAGGGCAATTTTGTACACCAGGGTACATCTGACAATTTCTAGGATTATGTTTGATTGTCATTGTCACTACATGGATAGGATAGATATTAGCAACAAGTGGATACAGCCAAAGAAGTCCTTAAACTTCCAATGATGGACAAAGCTATTTCTCCATCTACCTAAATAAGAATTATCCAGCCCAATATATGGCAATTGTGCCAAGACTGACATACCTGGATAGTGGAGTTAAGAATTCACAGAGAATGTGATTATTTTATAGAGAATGAAGTTAGTGATGCTAACACTAACATGGAAGGCAAAACAAATGGGTTTCTTTTCTATCCCATCTCTCCAGAAGTAGTCACCTTCCCACAAAATCCTATGAGGTGAGGAACAATCTGAGGTCTCTACCCTGTGCTGGTGTTTCCCAGGACTCACTCATCATCTAGTGACCTCCTTCTTATCCAACTTAACACTAGCCTTTTCCTATTGTTGTTTTCTTTTGAAGCATTAGCTGAGCTACTGACTGAGTCTTTAAGATTGATGAGGTACTATGAGTCATTTCAGTTGTTATCAAGGGAACAGAGGCAGGAGGAGTTGAATTCTGGCATGTGTTCGGAAGGTGTTTGTTTTGACTATCTGATGGCTGCATACCAGCCTGAGGGAGTCGCAAATGTCATTACTCTGTGATGGTATAATTTTCCTGCTGCTCCTAAGAATCTCTGTGCTAATCTCCTGGCATGTCTGACAACTTTCAAAATAGAAGTAAAAGGCAATTGCATGGAGCCCTGAAAAAAAGATTCGAAGTTCCACTTCATCTTTGTAGGGACAGAGGAAACTTGTTGTACAATGGGCCATTTTTCATTTTTAAGAACATGGGGTATCTTGGTTTCCCCCATGGATGACTGATTTTCACAGCTGGTACAGAGGTATTTAGGGGCACTATGAAACTTGCGAAGTCCCATTCTCCAGACCATGAAGCTCATGGATTTTGCAGGAACTTAAATCTTCTGATGTCAGACTGGACAGCAACTAGAAAAAAGTTATTGTTCATATGTCAGGGTATAAAATGACAGCCCTTTAGATTAATTTTTCTAGATTCTAATTATTGTCATATTGCTATGTTAGTCAACCTCATTTAACTCCTGGTACCAAGCAATTCATCCAACATTGCATATTGTATGTTGTTATCTCCTCTGTCTTTTTCCTTACAGTTAACAGAAGATACTATCTACTGACAAGAAAGTGGTGCAGATGATAGGCTTCTGTTTGAATCCCATATTTTAGGGGGTAATTTGATTTTATTATTTTTTATTTTTTTCATGAAAAGATAGACTGTCTGTGGGAATCTGAGGTAGGGATGTCATCCAAAAGAACAAAGTGAGAATGTAATTACTGGAACTGGGATTGATCACATAGAATAATGTCAGCGTCCATGTGTTGTGGGCATCTTAGGAGAGGTTAGCACAGTGTATAGAAAGTATGCCCTCTTGGTCAGATAATTCTGCTGCCAATCCCAACTGTACCTTGGGTTACCAGGACAAGGTAACTAAGAAAGTTCTATTAGCTTCACCATAATGTGATGAGGTCTAAATTCATGTAATGGGTTAGATGTGTCCTAGAATTTGGTCTATTCTCTTCATCATCTTCCATTTGTTCACTGGACATTAGGTTCAAAGTCTGAGTCTTACTTGTTAAGTTTACTTGAAGTTCTCCTATCTTGAAGTTTCTCCTATCTTCAATAACAGCAAAACTGGTCACTTATCTTTGGGATGCACCAGAATGCTATTTTAACTGAGACATGATTATAAAGTAAAAGGAATAGTGTTAAAATATATCATTAAATCCACTAAACACAGTTATTTGCTGGAGTCACCAGCAACCGTTTGCCTGAGTTCCATATACACAGAATTTGTCAGTCATCCACTTTTTATTTGAAAAAGAAAAAAGATTTGATGGCAAATAGTTAATAAAAAATGTTCATAATGATATGACCACTGCTTATTATTTAGTCCATACAAGAAAAAAAATCTTATTTAAATAACATTACATTAGATGTCAGTGTTCAAAAATTGTCTAGACAATGGACTTGAACCTATAGGAAAGTTATTTAAAAAGCACAGTTTGTTAGTAATCTATCTCCAAGAAAGTATAAACTAATGAGTAAACTATGTTTTGTCAAGGATCATATATCTACCTACATATAAAATTATATGTAGGGAAATTATAATGTAAACTCTCAGTATCTAGTTACTGCCAAAATACTGATCAACCAGGAAATGATTATTTAAATAGTCATCAAGAAATAATTCAGTGTAGCCCATACCCTTACATTTAACACAGTAAAAAATGATGCAACCAAAGAAAGATCATTTATCAAAAAAAAAAATCAAAATGACACAGTAGACCAATTTCTACATACCACTAATCATTTGTAATCATTTGTTTTTAGTAGAAATCACGCTTACAAAAAAATTGTCAACTTTTAAAATGGCATGGCTTTGTTCGCATAGTAATAGCATTACAATATCTTACAGCAGTAAGGCTCAGATAGATATTAACTGTAGTTGTTTTAATTGCACTCATGGGTAGATGTACTTCTTTTGCAGTGTAAGATAGCAATATCCCTTAACTTTAATGTCCCTTATAAGTAACTATATCATCTCCACATTTTCTCTTGAACGATTTTAACTCTTCAAACAAAATTACACAGTAACGTGATTATATATTGTCCAGCTATTTCTTTCTGGAGTGAATTGTCAAATTAAAGGCTTTAAGATAGCAGAGGATGCAAAAAAATTGTAATTATATTTTCTATGAATTATAACCCTTCATACTCTTTTTGGTTTGTTTTGCTCCATTCACCTTCTGTTTCTAAACCCACATCCAAACCCATAACTAACAATCATTGTCATATTATTTACACAAATGCTTTGTTTACATGAAGAGTAATTAAGTTAATTAAAACATAAACTTGACAGTTCTAACTACACTACAAACTCAAAGTATATTTTTCAGATGTCTCAGTTGCACTTTAACTCCCTTTGGCTTTTTTTTTTTTTTAAGCAAATTCACAGCTGACAAGTTGTAAAAACCCAAAGTAAACCTCTTCAACTTATGTGACTAGCTTCTCTTATCTAATTACTCAGTATCTGAATTAATATAGAAATATATTCTGGAGAATTATTATTTGGGCCCATTCCATTATGAAAATATATTCTGATATATTCTTTTGATTTCATAACTTATTATGTTCCCTTCATCATTTTAAAGAGTTTTATATATTTTAAACTCAAGTATTTGAGTATACAATCATGTTCTTAAATGATTTCTTTAAGGAAGTAGTTAGCCCCGCGGAAATTCTCTGACTGGATCCTATTGTTACAAACTCAGGTTTTGGAATATATTCATGCTCTGTGACTCCTTATTCTTTGCGAGCAGGGAATGGAATATTCTTGGAACATGAATGGGATGGAAACCTACCTACTAACTTGCTGAGACTTTGTCTTGAATCTTGGCCTACATCCTCCCCATTGTCAGTGAACATTTATGGAGATTTTTGTGAATGCTCAATTAGTGAGCTAAAAAAGATTTCCTAAGAACTGCAAACATTGCTCTCCCTGAATAGATGCCTCACTGAAAATCCTGATAGCTTTCTTTTGCAAAATTTACCAATAAATTAAAAAATAATATTGAACCTGGTTTCATTTCCTAAACCTTTGTCCCTACCAATACAAATTATCATAGAGATTTTCATTCTCAGCTGCCTAGGTTCAAATCTAATCCTCAAGTTTGAATATGATGAGGTTGTTCCAAGTCAAATCAAATTTTGTTTTTTTTTAGTGCTTGTGTGTGTTGATTTGTATTGTCATTTAACCCCCCCCTGTATTTTTTGACTTGAAAGAGTTTTAAGATATATTAGTGAAATAACAGTAGGAAAGGGCATTGATCACATTTTCCCAACTTACATTCATTTTCTGCCACTTTTAGCCTTTTACTCACTTATATCAATAAGTGAGTCTACGGTGAGAGTCTATTATGATTTCAGCAGTTTGGATGCAACAAACAATACCAATTTCTTATGTTTTCAGAGCTGATTTTGAAAGGGGAAGGCACAGACAAGTATTAACAGACATCACATGTGAGTATTTATTTTGCTTTAAGGTGAAAATTACTGTGGGGAAGAGAAAAAGCACTTTATAATAGAATAAAAGATGTCAAGACCATCTTGACATGGTCTTGACATGGTGACATGGTAACCATCTTGACATGGTGACCAAGTGAAGAATGAACAGGTTGAAATCAGGTCACAAAGAGGCAGAAGCCTCCAACCAATAACCCGTATTTAAAATGCAACTTCTGCCACCCAGGTTCCCTCAGGTTTATACCACCCACACATAGCAGTTGCCATTCAAAATGCAGTCTAACAGCAGGGGGTATTAAAAAGGGAATACTAACATGGAAAACAAAGTCCTTAAAGCTACAGTGGCCAGTTGTCTTACCCCAGTCACCATTTCAGTTCCAAAGGCTTCAAAGACACATGTCATGATGGTGTCCCTTTGCCCTCCCAAACCTGAGGCCAACACTCTGCAAATTCCAGTCTTTCTCCACCATCTTCCCTTTCCTTCTTCTCTTTCCAGTGTCCCGAGCTGCTCTACTTCTCCAACCTCTTCCAAACTTTTACCATAATTGCTGACACACAAATCAGCTTTCCAAATCCCTGGCCATCTCCAATTATCAGCTCACTATGCCACCTTGCTGTGGTGCCACACTCTCCACAATAGCCATTCTTTTACCTGTCACCATGGCTCCTTGTCACCACCACTCTCCCAGGGGTTTTTTGCCCATCCTGGTCACCTGAGCGATCATCTGCCATTCACATCTGTTCTCTCCCCAAGTCTGTCTCCTCTAGTCTCTGGTCATTTATTTCCTCCTGCTCCTCCTGTTCCTCCTGCTCCTCCTCCCCCTCCCC
>PVHY01027328.1:0-16345 GCA_004024945.1 Uropsilus gracilis
GGTACCACAGACTCGAGCAATCCCCAGCCTCAGCTTCCCAGGTAGCTGGGATTACAGGCCCGCGCCACCACGCCCAGCTATTTTTTTTTGGAACTAGGTCTCGCTATGGGCCCCAGGAGGGACTCGAACAGCGATCCCTAGCCCCAGCCACTTCATAAGCTGAAGCTTACACGCACGAGCCACCGTGCCTGGCCTTGATGAGATCATTAAGAGAAAGAATAAAGAAGACTTGAGGGTCCAAGATTGTCTCTTGAAGTTCCTCAGTATGCAGAGATTGGGTAGACCAATGTTTCTGAATTTTTTTTCCATTATAGTCCCCATTTCCCCCAGGAGCTTTTCTGGACAGTTTTGCCTAATCACCCACTCTTGGAAGTTTTAATACCACACATATACTGTATATGTTTTCAGATATTATCGCCCATTGAAGGTCATAAAACGTCATAATAGCAAAGATTTTTTTGCCCCTTCCCCTCAAGAATTAAAACTCCCCAGGGAGTTTTTGGCTTCCTAGGGGGCAATACCTTAGTGTGGGTATAGTGATGGGGTGGAAATAGAATGGTGATTTGAAGAACATACTAAGAGATGAATAAGGGAAGACCTCAAGTACAGGTAACTTCTGAGAAGTTTGGCTGCAAATGGGTATAAAAAGTGGATAAGGAAGAAGAAAGACTATTTCCTAAACTGAATAATATAGTGTGGCAGAGAGTGAGCAGCCAGAGAGCCTAAGTATAGAGATATACTAATAGTATGAAAGAATGAGATTGAAGCAGACACAAAAGTATTGCAAATTGTTTTACCCTTTCATTTTAAAAATGAGGAAAACAAAGCTCAGAGAAGTTAATGTGTTATCCCCTTCTGGGCTCCTTAATATCTTAATAAAGAATGCTCAAAGGGCCGGGTGTGGTGGCATGTGCCTGTAGTCCATGTGCTGGGAGGCAAGAAGCCAGGGGATCACTTGAGTTCACAGGTTCGAGACTACCCTGGGCAACATAGCGAGACATGGTCTTGAAAAAGCAGCTGGGCATGGTGGTGGGCACCTGTAATCCCAGCTACCTGGGAGGCTGAGACTGGGGATCACTTGAGTCCATGGGATCAGGACTACCCCAGGCAACATAGTAAGACCTAGTCTCCAAAAAAAGAAACAAAAACAGAATGCTGAAAGGCTCATACTCAAAAGTATTTTTGATCAAGTATTTGAAATTCCCATGACTTCTCTTTTTTGTTTTCTCATCTTAAATATTTACTGAGCATGTTGTGTGGGCAGGTTATTTGAAGCTGTCAACAGTGCAATCAGTGTAGTTGTAATATGTGTACTTTATTATAAAAATGTTAACCTGGCATTTTTCTTAGAAAATAATTAGCACATCTTGATATATTAAATTTATATAACTAAATATATAATCATATATTATATATATGATTATATAACATATTATATAATTATATATTATATATATGATATAATTATTATATAATATTATAATATATGATATTATAATATATATTATATATGATATAATATACATATAATTATATAATATTATATATATTATATAATTATATGTAAATAATATATATAATTTATATAACTAACCAAAGCCCTGAGGAAATAGGATGTAAAGAATTTTAATAGCAACAAAGAAAAAATCATGAAGAAATATCTAGATGTAGAATACCTAAAAAGGTTTAAATATCTTGGGTGAGTCATCAACTACAAGGGGCAGCATGAAAGTAGTATAATCCTCCGGGAAGTTGGGAAGTGAGCAGAAATGATAGGAAAAAAGAAATTCTGAAGTAAAGACTGCCTTATTAAAAGTAAACTTTATTCACAGTCAACCTTGCCAGAATAAATTAATCTTCTAAGCTATTTGATTTTTCTCCTCTTGAGATCATTCCAATTCTCTGGAGGAACTAGAAATGCTTTTGAGTTAATAAGCAAACACTAATGGAAAGCTTATTGAAGAAACTGTTAGTTGCTTTCCTAACACCTAGCTGAAAAATCACAAAACAATGGGAAATTGAGTTGGGAGAGGTTAGTGGATTGAGTTTTCATTTGGAAATTTTTGTTACTGGTGTATTAAAGCAGGGCCGACATGCATGTGGACATGCTTGTTGGAGAGCTTTGGCATAGAAAAAGGAACATGACAAATTGGGAAGTGCTAGGAGGTCTGAGAAAATAAGATAACAAAATAATCATGGAAGATGGAAAATGAGAAGGATAGAGGTGTGGGGTGAGTCTAATACCATGGGGGTCTCAAGTTCCTGGGGAGGCAGCAGTCTCGGGCTGGGGGCCCAGTCCCTCCCATTACATTTGTGAGGGGTGAGGGAGTGGGCAGCCTCTACTGGGGTGCAGGCTTGGGGTGGGGGGGTCCCCCTCCAGTTTACTTCCACCTCAACCAGACTTGCACTACAAAGGAGAAAACCAACAATCCAGATGCAGACATCCAGAAGAGGAAAAGAGCAAATAACGGCACTAGGTACACTCATCATCTGGGCAAGACCAGTAAGCAAGCTTGGAAACACAAGAGACAAGCCTGAGAGACTAACTATTATGGTCACCTGTCACAATCCCATCTACAATGTCTTCAGACCTGGAGAGTTAACTGCCTGGTACAGAGATGTGTGCAACGTGAGCAAAGCTTCCTCCCTCTCCAACAATGGGAGGAAAGCCACATAGGTATCACTGTGGCCCCATGGCAGAACTGTAAACTTCGAGAAAAGAGAGGAACTGAACCAATCACCTCCTGGAGTCTGTCCCCACCGGGGAGCGTATCCACTGCCAGTTTCTGAGAGTTTGATTCCCATCCCAAGATACCAGAACTATATGGGATAGAGGTGGCACCACGGGACAGACACTGGCAAAGAGACCAACAACATGACTGTCACCTCAACCATAGGAAGTGCCGGAACAAAGGAGACTGGAGAACCATGCCACACATTCACTCTGTGAGAGGTTCCCAACATGCAAGACCCAGCTGCCCATCTCACACAAAACTCTGGAGATCCCAGTAGCCTGGACTACTGTTTTCCAGGAGCACAGGTTCTCATCCAGGAAAAGAGGATGTCACTCCAGGAAAAGGAGACCAGTGAGCCAAGCATCAACCAATGACTTAGAGCGAGAGAGGAGTTGGAATAATCAGAGGGGGGAGAGAAAAGAGAGGGGAGGGTGATGTAGGGAGGGCCAGAAAGTGACTAATAATTACAAATATGTTGTATGAAAATTTAAAAAATATATATTTATAAAAGAAAGAAAGGAAATGAGAAGGATAGAATAAAAAAGTACAATACAAACTGGAATGTATACTGTGACTTTAAACATCCAAAATAGTTTGTGTGATGACGAGACTAGCTTTATTTTATAGTAAGGAAGAAAGTTGTTGGGATGGTAGTGTTGTTTGGACTTCAAAAAAATTAGATTATTTAGACTTTAAAAAAGTCTACCATAAAAAAGCTACCATAAAGTGAGATTAATATTGAAGTGTTTTAATTTTGCTGAATGTTAACCAGGTCTCTTTTCCAGATGTTCACCTAGGGTAAGCAAAATACTTCTAAAACCTCTCCCATTTTTTGTCTTATTGTAGCTGTCAGGTTTTAACTTCTTGATTTCTGTTTATCTGGAATATCCCATCAATATAATAACAAAGTCTTAAAGATTTTTTCTTTGAAATCTTTTTTCTGTGTATTAGTACTTCACAACCTGATTTGTGGTGAGCTCTATTTTCCCCCTCCTCCAAATTAGCCTACATACCTATGTTATCTTCCTAAAACATCAAATTTATTCCTGACCTACTTAAAAATTAAGAGTATTCTTTATGGTCTTTCACAAGCAGCAAAATTTGTCAGCATATTACTTATGATTTTTCTATAATCTCATCAGTTTACTTACTTAGTCATATATGTGCTGCCATTCTGCAGCATCAATTCATGTTTAAACTTTCTTATAAATTGTTTATATGGACATAATGTGTCATTATTTCGCCATCACAATTTCCCCTCTCAGAGAAAGCTTTTTCCCTCACTGTCTTACCAGGTTCTGCCCATTTTCTGAATCTTATTCTGGTTCTAGGCCCTTCAAAAAGTAAGTTCTACAGGCTTTATCACCATCAGCTTTTCAAGGTTCTTAAGTACTTTGGTATTTAAGACGTTACATCTTACGAAGCGTGCTATATACTATCTTTACATATTCTCTTCCCTGTGTGGTATTTGCCCAACCAAATTATGAGTTTAAGTGAAACAGTCACTTCTTACTGTTTGCTGTAACTCATTACTAACAATAATTCTCAATACTTACTTATTGATGGAAGCAGTATTTCAACCAATTTCAGCTTCAAAGGTTAGATAAACTAGACAAAAAACAACCCTGTTAAGAGATGATTTACTTAGCTATCTAAAACCGAGTGATGCTCCCTTAGAAACACAAATCAAGTTTTTAAAGATTATCTGATTTTTCTATTAATCATTCTTAAATATACTAGATCCCTATTACTCTATAACACATCACCTCAAATTTTGTGGTTTGATACAATGATCACTTATTTCACACTGTAAATTAGGAATCTGGGTACAACTTAGGTAAGTGGCTCTGGTTTAAGGTTCTCTGAAGTTGTAATCAGGGTGTCTCCTGGGGCTGCATACTCATGTCCAGACATAACTGGGCAAAATCTGCTTCAAAGTTTACTCACAGTAGTTAGTAGGATTCAGTTCCTCAAAGGTAGTTGGACTGAAGTCCTCAGTTACTAACTGTAGCCAGAAGAAGACTCCTTCAGTTCCTTGTGGTGTGGGCCTCTCGACATAAGTCAGCTAAGAGAATGGGCTGGCTTTTTGCAGAGTGAGCCAGTGAAAGAGCACTATGACAAAAGCCACGATTTTTTGTATTCTATTTTTTGGAAGTGACATTTCATTATCTTTGTCATATTTTATTCATTAGAAGTGAGCCAATAAGTCCAATCCACAGTCAAGGGAAGGGGTTTACACAAAGTTGAAAATACCAGGAGATAAGGATCATTGAGGTCCATTTAAGAGATGCCTTCCTAGGCCAGGTCATCCTTCTCTTGTCCAGTCACCTTTCCAGGCCTCAGGTAAGGAGTTGCTTATCAGAGCCTTTCCCAATAATCACTCTACCCTTAGGGTCATTTAACATTGGATTATTCATCGTGATGATGAAAGTGTTAGGAAAGCATATGTACTCTTTCATTAAGATAAATACAGCACTAAGATGAACTATAGAATATAAGTATAGTAATTATATTATTAGTTATTTAAATAAATATGTAGAATTACTCAAAAGAAAACTTAGTTTTCAGTTAAATTTTGTATAGAAACCTCAATATATAAATATGTAATGTGCCATACATAGGAGTAAAGACTCAAAAATAATCTGTTAAATAGATTATATTTCTTTTTTCTTTTCTTTTTTTTTTTTTGAGACTACTCTCGCTATTTTTGCCCGTGGAACTGCAGGCTCTTGTTGCCCGGGGTACCACAGACTCAAGCAATCCCCAGCCTCAGCTTCCCAGGTAGCTGGGATGACAGGCGCGCGCCACCACGCCCAGCTATTTTTTTTGGAACTAGGTCTCGCTACATGCCCCAGGCAGTACTCGAACAGCGATCCCTAGCCCCTGCCGCTTCATAGACTGAAGCTTACAAACACGAGCCACCGTGCCCGGTCCTATTTCTGTGAGTCTATTTATTTTGTGCTTTTGGAGTTCCTGTACCTATATGAAATAAAGTCATTACTAGTTAGATGTAGTAATAATTTAAGTTCTAACTACAAGCACAAATAAGAAGATCTTCATGTTCATAGACATTTTTGTGAGTTGGAAAGTTTAAAGGAATACTCAGTGAAGTATTTAGAAGTTTGTTTTGAATTAGAAATTAAATTGGCTATATTAAGAACAATTTTGTCAAGTTGTTAGTGATTTGGGAGACTGGTGAAAACTTTCATATATCACTGTTTATTTCAAAATAAAGGTCAAATAAGATTTTTGACATTTAAAAATACAAACAAGAAATTACATGAGAAAGCATGTTTGAGACCAGGCATGGTGGCGCATGCCTGGAAGCAGCAGCGTAGGAAGCTGCGGCCGGGGCCACGGATTGCGGTTTGAGTCCGGCTGGAGGCACATAGTGAGACCTAATTCCAAAAAAAATAGCTGGGCGTGGTGGCACGCGCCTGTAATCCCAGCTACGTGGGAAGCTGATGCTGGGGATTGCTTGAGCCTGTGGTATCCCGGGCAATGTGAGCCTGCGGTTCCACGGGCAAAAATAGCGAGACCTAGTCTCAAAAATGAATGAATGAATGAATGCGTGCGTGCGTGCGTGCGTGCATGCGTGCATGCATGTTTACTTTACCAGGCAGTTGTCTTTGTAAATATGATATGCAGCCTAGACACTATAATAGAAGAATTTGTATTAAAATTAAGTATTTTTGTACAGCAAAAAGTAGACCATGAAATTACTATAAAAGTCAGAAGTCAACATGAAGGGAAAGTTTATAATATCACAGAAATGTTCCAATGTTTTCAATTCTAACTAAAATTGGAAAGTTCATTATGAAAAAATGTTTTTATTAGCATGCAAGGGAAATAGATATGTATATTTACATGATATACAATTGAACTATATATAATTGATACACAATTAAAAAGGAAAAACAAATTTAAAATGTATTGCACATATAAAAATAATGTCACATATTTTTCAATATGCCACATATATTTAGAAAGCACATAAACTGAAAGGACATACATATATACACACACTAAAAAGGTAGTAGGAATGAAGGAAATGAAGGAAGGAAAACATATGGAAAAGCATCTGTTTTTAAATGTCAAAAAACATGTTTACTTATCAGAAAGGTAAAGATTTAGATGACTGATAGCACCCTTTGTTGCAAAGATAATGGGCTATTATTATATTGTTGCTAGGAATGAAACGGTGTAGTCTTTTAGAGTTTTAGAGTTTAATATGTAGTAACATGGAAAGATGCTCAAATATGTTATAAACTAAAAGAAAAAGTTCAAAAGCATTATAATGTGTACTTTGAAAAAAATATGTGATACTATAACAAACCGTTAATATAAATATCCTTTGAATAGAATTAGGGAATCACTTTTACATGTTACCTGTTACTAAAATATATAATCGAGGTCTATTTTGTAATCAGAAATAATGTAATGTTTTTAAAAGGCAACTTCACAATTTGTTTTTATAGGAGATTACATGCTTGAAGCAAAGCCAAAAGAAATTTCAGAAATTCAACGTCTAAACTACGAGCAGGTAATAAAAATA
This sequence comes from Uropsilus gracilis, assembly GCA_004024945.1. NCBI lineage: Eukaryota > Metazoa > Chordata > Mammalia > Eulipotyphla > Talpidae > Uropsilus > Uropsilus gracilis. Next base: position 7,291 of record PVHY01027328.1, read on the forward strand.
AATAATAACTTGTGTTGTATTAAAATACTTTTGTTGGGCATGGTGGTGCATGCCTGTAAGCGACAGCTTATGTAGGAGCGGCTGGGTCTGGGGATCGCAGTTCGAGACCTTTCCAGGTCCATACAGCGAGACCTAGTCCCCAAAAAGTAGCTCGGTGTGGTGGCGCGCGCCTGTAATCTCAGCTACCTAGGAAGCTGAGGCTGGGCATTGCTTGAGCCCATGGTACCCCGGGCAATGTGAGCCTGCAGTTCCACGGGCAAAAATAGTAAGACCTAGTCTCAAAAAAAACAAAAACAAAACGTACTTTTAACATGTATATGTATTCTTTGGTCTCTGTCACTGACTTTGCAGGTGTATTTTTTGTTTTCTTTTTTACAACCCTTTAAAATGTAAAAACCATTCAGAGATCACAGCCAGATTTGAGCCACAGGTCATACTTTGCTGATGTTGATTTTAGATAAACATATGCAGAGAATGAAATATAGATAATATCCACAGATACATAGAATTATAACTTGGTGTTTTCCCCAAAAAACAATGACTTTGCCGCTCGTGCGTGCAAGCTTCAGCCAATGAAGCTAGGGATCGCGGTTTGAGTCCCGCCTGGGGCCCGTAGTGAGACCTAGTTCCTAAAAAATAGCTGGGCATGGTGGTGCATGCCTGTAATACCAGCTACTTGGGAAGCTGAGCCTGGGGATTGTTTGAGTCTGTGGTACCCCAGGCAATGAGAGCCTGCGGTTCCATGGGCAAAAATAGCGAGACCTAGCCTCAAAAAAAAAAAAAGATTTTGAAGAGAAGTTTTCATTTACTCTTATTTATATTTTACAATTTATATTTAAGAGAAAGTTGAGCAAATGTTGTCTGAGGTTTGTCATTAGGACAAAATGTGCTGTCTCATAGTTTTAATGTATCCATACTTCTTGACAGTCTCTAATGATTCTGTTCTGTAATGGAGGGGAGGCACTAGGTTTAAATTTTTAGAGCTGGAATAAAGCAGAACTTCATTTTCTTAGATGTTCTTCCTTTACTTGACAAAAGAAGGCAAAAAGTATCAAGTTTTTATGGGACAAAAATACAGCCTTTACTATTTATTATGTTTTAGCATGATTATATCTTTATACTTGGCATATAGTAGGTACTTATTAAAAATTTATTGAAATGACACATAAGTCGGATAAAATGGAAAATTTTAATACCTGTTGTTTGCTTTTTCTTATCTCCTTTTCTGTGTTTAGAATATGAGTGATGCTATGGCAATTTTGCACAAGCTACAGACAGGCTTGGATGTAAATGTAAAATTCACTGGTGTTCGAGTGTTCGAATATACACCGGAATGCATAGTATTTGACCTCCTTGATATTCCTTTGTATCATGGGTGGTTAGTGGACCCTCAGGTAAGTATAAAACTTCAAATTACATAGACACAGATGTAATAAAAATTCACAGGTTCACCTAGATTTATATTTTCTGATCCTATATTATCTCTGATCTCCAATTGTGAGGTTAAGGACAAAGTTTTCCTGATTTCTAATGTGCTCAATGTTTCTGATTCTAACTTCAAGGAGGTAGCTAAAAGCGAGGTTAGGTCCATAATTCTTACCAACAGTTATTGTCTGTGCTTTTGATTATCATCATCCTAATAGGTAGAGGCTCGTATATCTGTGGATTTGTTTGCATTTTTCTGATGACTAATGGAATTGAGTATATTTTCACATGCTTCTTGGCCATGTATATATCTTCTTTGGAGAAATGTCTGCAGATCCTGTGCCCATTTTTAATTGTGCTATTTGTCTTTTCATTATTAAGTTGCTAGAGTCCTTCATATATTTTAGATATAACTTTCTTGTTAGACATATGATTTGCATATATTTTCTCCCATACTGTGGGTTGTCTTTACTTTCTTAATGGTGTCTTTTGAAGCACAAAAGTTTTAAATTTTGATGTAGTCCAGTTTATATTTTCTTTTATTGCTTATGCTTTTGATATCCAAAATTTAACTAGAAGACTTTGCATAATCCAAAGTAACAAACATTTAAAGAATTTTCAGTTTTAGTAGCAGTTCAGTAGCTTTGTAACTTCCATTTAAGAATACGATCCATTTTGAGTTTAGTTTTATATATGGTTAGAGGAAGGAAGTTCCCCACCTTTATTCTTTTGCATGTGGATATCAATTGTCTTAGTAAAAGCCAGGCACAGTGGTGTGCACCTGTAATCCCACTACTTGGGAAGCTAAGTCTAGGAATCACTTGAGTCTGCAGTTTCGAGACTATTCCGGGTAACATAGTGAGAACTAGTCTTTAAAAAAAATTGTCTTAGTAACATTTATTGAAAAACATTATGCTTCCCCCAATTGAATCGTCATAGTATTCAAATGAGAGCAAAATATGCCCTCTCCCTCTCTTTTATTGCCATGTCAAACTTCTTACCTCAGTAAATAAGATTCAGAATCCTTATTGAGCTTTTTATATACTGTATGATACAGATTTTGCCTGTCTGTCCAACTTCACTGCATATAGTTCTCTTTCTCGCTGCTTTTTTTTTTTTTTTGAGACTAAGTCTCACTATTTTTGCCCATGGAACCGCAGGCTCTCATTGCCCGGGGTATCACAGACTCAAGCAATCCCCAGCCTCAGCTTCCCAGGTAGCTGGGTACGCACCACCACACCCAGCTATTTTTTTTGGAACTAGGTCTCACTACTGGCCCCAGGCGGTACTCGAACCACAATCCCTAGCCCTGGCTGCTTCATAGGCTGAAGCTTAGAGGCACGAACCACCGTGCCCGGCTTCTCTCCCTCTTTTTAATGCTAGTAACACTAGCTGGTTTTCTGTTCTTCAAATATGTCAAACTCACTCTTATTGTGGGATGATTTTGTATCAATTTTAATAGCCTAACATTATTTTACTACCCTAATAGATTATTCTCCCTAATGATTCCTCATTATTCAGATCTTAGCTCCAATATCACCTTGTCAGAGAGGCCCTCCTTCCTCAACCAATTGTTGAGATTAGTCACCCTCCTTTTCCCTAATAGATTACTTTTCCATGACGTATTTGAATTTTTTTACCCTTTATCATTATGTGGAATTATTTCTTCACCTGATTGACTATCATATCTCACTAGAATGTTTGCTTTATAAGGACTGGACTCTGATTTCTTATTGTTTAGGACAGTGCCCAGGCACATAGTAGGTTGCCAATAAGTATCAACTGGTAGAATGAAGCAAGGAAGCACGACTAAGATCTAGGAAAGATCATAATAGTCTTGGTAGCATTTTTTAAAATCCCTTTTTTTTTTTCCCCATCTCCCTCCCCCTCCTTAAAATCCCTTTCTATTGGTAAAAGCAGTGAATATTCTGGGCATTGAAAATATGATGGATGACATACTATGAACAGAGTTTTCATCTATATCTTTATTGGTACTGTCGCTAATAATTTCACTGAAAAGTCTAAAACTTGTGTAGCAGTTTACACAATGAGTGAGTCACATTAGATTCTGGAGATGACCATTCTAAGTTGCCTAAGATACTTAAGGAGAATAAGCTGATAACCTGTGGAAGTTAAGCCTAAGTTCTTAAAATTAGACTCATCACCCTCCTGACTGTATAAGTAGCTATGTATTATCTAATAAACAATTTAATTTATCTGGTTGAAGAAAATAAAAGTACTGTCATGTATACCAGAAATTGTAGTCAGACTTGTCTCATCTATTCATTAGTGTCCAAACACTTGGAAGGGCTTAGGAGTTGTACTTTTAAACTATTTTACTTACTTGTTTTTGACAGAAGAATTTTCTTGCCTAGGGAATACAAAGCAAAAGTTTGAAATTCATGGGTCTATATGAAATAGCTCTCAGAACTCGCTAATTCTTTGTAGTCTATGTTTTTTGCAAATAAATATCAAGCAGCTTTGATGTGGGCACTAGAATTCAGTCACTGTGATGGTATTTCTCCATTATTAATTAATAGTTATTAATAGCATTGGAGGCCAGACAGCAGTGGAAATGAAGTCATTCTATTGAAAGAAGACTTATGTTAGTATATAATCTTATCTCTAGCAAACTTATTTTTCAAAAGTGAAGCAAAAGAAACTCATTTAAAAGTTAATAAGTGAAAATACATTGTTAAATGTAATTTTTTAAAATATGAGTATTAATAAATCCTAAACAGAAAGACTGTAGAAACTGCTAGCTCAACTGTTAGAATGCCCACATGCCCCAATTCCTTTCTATAAGAAACACATTCCATCTTGCTGAAAATAAAAAAAAAACCATAATTTGAATTTCTTGTAATGTGAAGAATACCAATCTCTAACTAACACAAGTGATATTCATTAAAGATATAAATTTGAAAAAAAAAAGAAAGAAAGAAGGCCGGGCACGGTGGCTTGTGCTTGTAAGCTTCAGCCTATGAAGTGGCCGGGGCTTAGGGATCGCAGTTCGAGTCCCGCCTAGGGCTCCTAGCGAGACCTAGTTCCAAAAAAAAAAAAAAAAGAAAGAAAATACATTGCTACCAGTAGACTACCGTAAGTAAAAATTCTAAACAAGGATTTAAGAGGTATTAAGTATTCTTAGATAGAAGGTGGAACAGAAAAAAGGATAGTGATGTGTGGATAAAATACAAATGATTTTTAACTTTATCAAGTAGCATATTTTTTGGTTGGAAAAAAAGCAATAGCCCATGCAAAATTAACAACATCTGGGAAGAAATTAAGGTATTCTAAGTATTCTAACAATAGCTGGAAAGATAAAGTATTATACGGATAAAGTCATCTAACACAACTAATTGTTGAAGAGCTCATTAACTTTTGACTCTGAAATGATAGAAATGTTATAGTTTCTATAACTTCTCTCCAATATGTAGTAAAGTGCTGCTATTTTAATTGAAATTTTAATAAAAAGTTTAGTTTCTGAATTGTGCTAGAGATATTTCAATTGCTCAGTTGTTAACTGTATCTAATGAGTATCTTACTGGGCAACACAGATTTGGAATATTTCCATTATTAGAGTGTGCTACTGCATAGTGTTTTGTTTTGCTTTTTTTAGAGTAACCATATAAAGAATAGAAAACAGTGATAAACTACTAGATTAGTGGAAGGGAAATTAATCCAAAAAGGAAGAGAGATAAGAGAATACTGAACTGATTGGACAGAGAGAATATTATATTTTATAAATCCAAATATATAAATAATTATAAATATAAATATGTGTAAACAGTGTAGAGAGATTTTGAGGCTAGAATCAGATAGCAGACAAACATCAATATATAACAGCATATATACATACGCAGTTATATAAGATACATAATATGAAGTTACACAGAAAGACTGCAAGTAAAAAGAGGAGAAAAAGAGTTGTTTTATAATATCTAACCAAAAGAAAACTTATTTGCCTATAGTAATATAAGAAAAAATAGACCTTAACTTAAAAGCAATACTAATGATAGTATTTAATTTGCTAAGAAGATATATTCATTATAAATTTGTATGCTTCTGGAGATACCTGGAAAACAAATACCCTGACTGATTGTCCAGTCCTTGGACCCCTGGGAACTGTCACAAAAAGTAAAGGTCAGTTTTTGAAAATGAAAAAATATTTTTTGATCTGATAATACCACATCAAATCAAATCAAGGCTTAACAGAATTATAAGAAGATTGTCATGCTGGAAGATTTTAATATGCCTTTCTCTATAATTCTCTATAAAAGCAGAAAATAGATTCTGATAAATATGTTATTTTAGAAATTAATAAACTTGATATTTTTAGTAACTTCAGTTTTATAGGAAATTTCAAAGATTGCAGAGAATTCCCATATACTTTTTTTTTTTTTTGGAGACTAGATCTCGCTGTTTTTGCCCGTGGGACCGCAGGCTCTCGTTGCCTGGGGTACCACAGACTCAAGCAATCCCCAGCCTCAGCTTCCCAGGTAGCTGGGATTACAGGCGCGCACCACCACGCCCAGCTATTTTTTTGGAACTAGGTCTCGCTGCGGGCCCCAGTCGGGACTCGAACCGCGATCCCTAGCCCCGGCCGCTTCATAGGCTGAAGCTTACAGGCACGAGCCACCGTGCCCGGCTCCTTATACTCTTGAGAGCTTGTTTGGAGGTTCTAGCAGGGGAGCGCAGCTACTCATATACCCTCGATCGAAGAACGGTCTGTCTCTGTTAGGGAAGGCCGTTCTCTTCCACCGAGCGTGCAGCTTTGGGAGGGACGCACATGGAGGAGTGAGGGAGGAAGGAGACATCCGGCTAGCCAGCCAGATCAGCCGAATCAACCCTGGCGATCAATGAGGTGACAGATGTCACAGTCAGATCGCCCTCACATCCGAATTCCCTTATACTCTTAACCCAGTTTCCTCTAATATTACATGAGCATAGTATAAATGTCAAAACTAATAAATTTTTAATACTGGACATTATCAGGCCGGGCACGGTGGTTCGTGCCTGTAAGCTTCAGCCTATGAAGCAGCCGGGGCTAGGGATCACGGTTCAAGTCCCACCTGGGGCCCGTAGCGAGACCTAGTTCCAAAAAAATAGCTGGGCGTGGTGGTGCACACCTGTAATCCCAGCTACCTAGGAAGCTGAGACTGGGGATGGCTTGAGTCTGTGGTACTCTGGGCAATGTGAGCCTGCGGTTCCACGAGCAAAAATAGTGAGATCTAGTCTCAAAAAAAAAAAAAAAAGCAAACTGGACATTATCATTAACTACATTACTGTTTTTGTTCACATTTCACCAATTTTTCTACTAATGTTTCCTTTCTTCTAGAATCAAATCTGAAATATCACTTTACATTTTTTCAAATCTTCCTAATCTCATCTTGCTCATGACACTTTAGTCGTCTATGAAAACATAGTGACTATAATATTCTCTGACAGCAGTGCAAATATACTAAAAATTAGAAACTGGATCAAAAACTCACAATGAAACTTTAAGAATATTTTAAACACAATGACTAAATCCATATAAAACCTATTAAAGGAAGTAAATTTATATATGAAAAATAAGACTGAAATTTAAGGAACTAGTCTTTGAAAATATTAATAGAAAAATATAAATGAATGTTCACAAAGCTTTGAAAAAGATTTTGAAATGACATGAAATTTTAAAAATCTTATTGATATAACTTATGTTCCTAGAAATAAATCTGGAAAAAAAAAAGGATTGTGCAAGACCTCCTGTGAAAATAATTTAAAATTTGAGAAATTAGAAATCTATATAAATGAGTTCTCAACTTTGTTCTTAGATTTTGTATTTCAAGACTGACAATAAAGATGTCAGTTCTTTCTAAAATAAGTTCTAGTTTTAGTATAAACCCAAACAAAACTCCAGGAGATTTACAAGGTGTAGTAGTAAAATGTGAAAAGTTGATTTTACAATTTGTATGAAATATTCAGACTGCCAGAAAGAGAAACCAAGGTATTCTGAAGCAAAACAAATGTAAAGGACTTGCTCTTCCAGATTTGAACTATTTTAAATATTGTAATTAAACCAATGGCAAAGAATAAAAACACCAAAAACCATAGCTACAGACAAAAATAGGGCATTTTAGAGCTATGGGGGATAAGCAGTACTTTCACTAAAAGATATGCTAAGACAATTAGATAGCCAATTAGAATGCTGATTTAAAATTTCTAAATTAGATAGTTGGAAACAAAAGGAATTTTTTTCCTGATTCACACTGTAGAATTCTGTTCCATGAATATTGGTTTATTTTTTTTTATTAAATTTATTTATATATAAATTTCACATCATTGCAATCCCAGGAATTTATCCCCCCCTCCCTTCCATCACCCCCCTTTCCCTCCTGCTCAAAGTTGTGCACTTCAGTTTGGTGCTTAGCTTGTTTTGACTTTTCCTCAAGGCTTTTGTTTATTTATTCACTATATCCCATATATTAGTGAAAACATTTGGTTTCTTTTTCTTTTTGACTTGTTTCTGCTAATATGATTTCTTCTAAGTACATCCATGTTATAAAATCGTCGAATTTGTCATTTTTAATTGATGAGTAATATTCCATTGTGTATATATACCACATTTTTTTCATTCAGTCATCTGTTTTGGGGCATTTAGGTTGCTCCCATGACCTTGCAATTATAAATTGTGCTGCAGTATACATCCGAGCACAGGTGTCCCTTTGTACCCACATTGAGGTCTCTTTTGGGTAGATTCCCAAGAGAGCAATTTCTGCGTCAAGTAGTTCCATTTTCATTAACTTGAGGGTCCTCCACACAGCTTTTCATAGTGGTTGGACCAGTTTACATTCCCACCAGCAGTGTAAGGGTGTTCCTTTCTCTCCACATCCTCACCAGCAATTCTTGTTGCCCATTCTTTGGATGTGGGCCATTCTTACTGGTGTAAGGTGGTATCTCATTTTGGTTTTGATTTGCATTTCCCTTATTACTAGTGACGTTGAGCAGTTTTTCATGTGCCTGTTGACCATTTCTATTTCCTCTTTGGAGAAGTGTCTTTTTAGTTCTTCTCCCCATTTTTTAATGAACTTTTTGTTTTGCTTTTGTTTAGTTGTGTGAGTTCCTGTGGATCTTCATTATTAAACCCTTGTCACTCATGTGGAGGGCAAAAATTTATTCCCATTCGGTTGGGCATCTTTTCGTTTTTTCTGTTGTCTCTTTTGCTGTACAGAAGGTTTTTATTTTGATGTAGTCCCATCTGTTTATGTTTTCCTTCATTTTTTTTTTTTTTTTGCCATCTGTAGATGTTTCTAGAAAGAGATTTCTGAACTGTAATTCATGGAGAGTTTTGCCCAAGTTTTCCTCTATGTATGCTATGGTTTCAGGTCTGACCTCTAAGATATTGATGCTTAATTGTAAAAAACACAAGTGCAAATTTGAGAAGTTGAGAATGTGCAAGTTTGAGAATTTCTGATTTTAAAGACAGAAAAGGATTTCTAAACCAAAACACAAATGGCATAACCATAAAGAACAATAGTGGCCGGGCACGGTGGCTCGTGCTTGTAAGCTTCAGCCTATGAAGCGGCCGGGGCTAGGGATCGCGGTTGGAGTCAGCCCGGGGCCCGTAGCGAGACCTAGTTCCAAAAAAAAA